>QEOT01123504.1:15933-40316 GCA_003123785.1 Pterocarya stenoptera
AAAAAAAAAAAAAACATTTTATGCATCTAATAGTCCCTGCAAATATAAGCAACAAGGTTGATGGCTTCGTGTGTAAAAGGAATAATTTATGGACCAACATCCCATTCAAAATCAAGTGATGATAAGTGAGAAGTCAGTGCAAAAAACAAATCATGGAGTGGCGGTGGAGATGGCGACGACCTCTGTGGACGACGACGGCTACTGTGGTGGGCGACGGAAGAAGCTGAGGGAGAAAAGCTTCGACAAACAGGGGGTGCGACAGAGGAAAACCACAGTAGGGCTGATGGAGCTTGGTGGTGCGACGACGTTTGGCTGTGGCAGTGACGGAGCTGGTGCGATGCGACTGTGATCTGCGTATTATGCGGTGGCAAGGCAAGTTCGAAAGAGAAGCCAGAAGGTAAACTTGAAGTTGATTATGAAGATCAGCTAAGAACGTCTCTTTTTCTGATTTGTGTAAGCTTACCTACGTGTCATTCTGTGATTGGAGGCTGTTATTCTCAAAAGTTCAGCCTGACCCTTCCGAAAAGGAATTGATATATTTATTAAGTATAGTGTTGGCTCGGCAATGATAATTTCAACATTGGATCCTTCCGTTTGGTGTCCTTAAATATTGTCTTTTAATTCTTTTTTATTTCAATGTCATTTTGGTAAATTAGTATATTATATATCTCTCTCTAAGACTAACTCCCCGATGAAAGTGTTTCATCTCATCTCATCATTATAACTTTTTCAATCTTCCACACAAAATATAATAAACAATTTAATTTTTTCAAATCTTAAAATAATAATAATATTAAAAAATAATATTCTAATAATATTTTATTCAACTTTTAACTTTCATCTAATCTCATCTCACTATCAAAATCAAACCTAAAAGGCATGTTGATGGCTGCAAAACCTTCATATTCCTTTTTCTATTGTGATTTTTGGAATTTTTTTTAACTTTTTTTTTTGTTTTTTTGTACTTCTACACACACAACTAGCTAGACTGGAAACCAATATAAATGTAGTAGAGATCAGGTTTGGGTGGTCGGTTGAGGATGGACTTCGAAGTTCCGACCATGAGGGCTGAAGTAAATCCAAGTGCACGCATGCTCTTGTTCTTGACGCAGTCCTCTACCCAACAAAGAATCTTGCATGAGGTAGTGAAGTACGAACCATCTCCAGACTTTTTGTTGAATCCAATGAATTATGCAAACATTGCGAAGCAACATTGCAAAGCTGGCATCAAGCTTACCTATGTCGGACCTCTACCATCTAAAGTGAAACCTTTTTGTCAATTCTTCTTCACCATCAATTTTTTTGGTGAGTGTGAGGGATGTTATCTCCTGGGCTAGACTAGAAGTAGGACCCGGTCTCAAACCCAGATATGAGGTTTGGGCTGGGCTGAACATACTAGAAGGGCTCGAGTCCGAACCTAGATGGGAGGTCTGGGTTGGGCCAAGCGTACTCTAGAGGCCCAACTAGATGGGATGGTTAAACAAAAAATCATGGCAAACATATGGCAGGGAAGACAGTTTGACACCCCATTGGCCAACAGAAAGAGACATTCATTGACTCTAAACATTGGCGCCTAGACATGATAGGAAAGCAGGAATATATGGGTGAGGCTATGCCGCATTAATGAGATAGAAGAAGTTGTGAGAAGAAGCCACGCCGCATTCAATGCGACTTGGGGCTCGATATGCACGAAGTGAGGCCTCGTGTCAGGGAGAAATGCCATGAGTACCTGGCGGAGGCCACACCACATTAATGAGATAGAGAGAACTGTGAGGAGAGGGCACCCCACATTCAATACATCCCGTGACTTAGTATGCTCAACATAAGGCTCTGTGTCAGGAGAAATCACAATTAGACCTAAGAGCCCCATAGCACGGCAGGTGGGCAGCATGAAGATCCAATCTCATGCAGAGCGACACCCCACTACCATGAAGGCCAAACAGACATGTATAGATAGGCGTTTCCTGCGATCAATAAGAAGGTTGACATCTAAATACATTCTTACTACAGATTTTCTTAAGATATTCTCCCTTCATCTCCAACATTGAAATTAACTTGAGTGTCGGAGGTATCACAGACCCCAAGCTCACCATTCATCATCTTTGCAGGACCAAATGCAGAGCTCCAACAGTGTGGAGTTGCCCAGGCAGTAAAACACGACATCAACAGTGACAATAAGGGTAGACACGGGTTTAGAATGTGAAAGTTTTTATAAAAAAAAATAAAGTTCATCATTAAAAATAATTTTTTTTCATGTGAATTTTAAATTTATTAATATTTTTTTAAAAAAAGAATGCATAAAACTTATACGTCCTAAAATTAAAAATATCATTTTTCTTATTTATGGATATGTGCAGTTCATCTATTAAGTACCTATAATGCACTTATTGGGACAAATTCTTAAATTAATAAGACTATGTTTGGATGGTAAAGTTATCTTAGATGATCTGTAAATAATAGTAAAAATAAAAATAAAAAATAGTGAATAGTTTATAAATAATAATTAATTGTTTATAAATAATAATGAACTGTTTGTAAATAATTGTAAAGACTAGTGAAATAATCTCGCTCACCAAACACAACTACGGGGAAGAAGCTAGAAAATGAGGGTCAGCATTAAGGTCTTGTTTAGTTACGCAAATCATCTCATCTTATATTATCTTATCTCATTATTATAATTTTTTCAAACTTTCACGTAAAATATGATAAATAATTTAATTTTTTGAAATTTTAAAAAAATAATAATATTTTGATATACGAGTCCCGATGTACTGCCCATAAAAGTCCCGACCTAAAGGATAAAGGGAAGGGAAAAAGGAAACCAGTGGACCCAATAAGTACTACAATAAGAAATTAAACCCAGCAAAATTTCCATTTGGAATGGTGAAAACGATGCTGCATGCACCAGCCCCTGCGAAGAAAAACTCAGCGCTGAGACAAAATGAGGCCATCCTGTTGGGTTTTTCTCGATTTATCTCTTCAACCACCACCATTTATGTGCTTCCAAAGTCTCGAAGTTCAAATAAAATAGCCACAAGAAATCAAAATACTGTATTACATCACCCGAGCAAGAGTGCAGATAAGTTGCGCCTATGGTAGTGTCACTTCAGATTTATCCGATTCCGGAATAATATCACAATGACACTTTTTTAGAATTTTGAGTTTTTCCAAGTATTTTCATATGAGAAAATTCAAAAATAAATTTAAAAAAATAAATAAAAATTATTTTTATTGTTGGGATTTGATAAGGTTGTGGGGTTATTAAAAGTATATTTGTGAAAAAACTTTCGTAAGATGATTTTTTTTAATTGTATGTAGGTTGTTGTTTATCAAAAAAATTGTATGTAGGTTGTTCGTTTTTTATTTATTATAGAAATCGGTAAAATGTTCTGATCAAGATTATTTTGTGGGTTTAACTTTTTTTAAGTCAAGATAATTAGCTGTTTAATTTTTTAGATTAAAAATATATGAAGTACGAGATCAGTTTAATTTTTTTTTTTTTATAAAAAATTTAAAAATAATTAATTTTATCAATAATTAATTTAAAATTAGTTGAATTTGATTTAACAACCAAACAAACCATTAATCACAATTAATGCCAAAGGGAAAACTGAAAATATTTCAGCGTATTTACATGATAGACGAGCGAAAAGTTCCGGAAATGGCATTGTTGAGATGTACAATGGTGCATGCATTTGCAAAAGTACAAGGATGACAACAGACGAAACTACGAAAACTTAGCCTGCGCCGGGTTATTATAGCACATTCAAGGCGGAACAAGAAGATGAAACGTAAAAAAAACTAACAGAAATGAAGAAAAGAAAACATACAAGTTGTATGATACAACATTCAAGCCAAATCAGGAAAATATGAACACGAGCCTTGTTCTTGAAAAGACGAGATTTGGAGGCGCTTTCATTCTACCAAAAAAGTCTGGATCTCTTGGAGCCAGTGGAGGGAGGGCTAATTTGTGGAACAGTGAAACCATCGTCCATGCACCTTGATCTGTTGAGTTTCAAATTCGTGGCTAATTCCTTCTTCTCTTTGAACCCAGCCAGTTGCGGAGGACACAGAGCAGCAGCTTGTTGAGGGACCCATATTCCAAAACTGATATCGGGCGAGAAAGTATCTGTATTGCTCTCAAGATCAGCATCCAGAAACGGCAATACACAATCATCACTCTGCTATCAGCAAAGATAATGAATGAATATCATGATCATATTTGAGATCAGAAAAATAAAAAGAAAAACACTTTTCAAGAAGGTGAAAACCAAACGTGTTTGGATTTAGCAATGCAAACCTTACAGAAACCAAAGGGAGCAGAAGTCGAATCAAGAAAATCCTCAACGTGCCAGCCCGGAAGAGTCTCAATTAAGTATTCAGATATGCTACTTGTTTCGTTCGTTGGAAAATTCTCACCTTCTTTGTCACTGACTAATGCTGTAGTACTTTTATTTGAAGCTGAGTTTTTGGCCAGCAAAGGTGGCTGTGAAGTTGAAATAGAAGCAGCAACGGAGTTCTTGGTATTCACGGGCTGAGAATTGTGATGATTGGGAACAGAATCATAACTGTTGGTTGAAGCAACGGTGGTTGAGGAGGAGGAGGTATAGACATTAGAGGTAGCAGAGAGCTTAACTCCTGTGAGAAGGAACCTGTTATGCTTCTGGGTAAGGTCGTTGGCCGTGTGAATCGGAAAATCACACTCTCTGCACAGAATCGCTCTGTCCTGCTGACAGAACAGGAAAGCTCGCCTCTCCTGCAAGAAGGTGGCTAGAAGGGTCAACCCAGAAAATGGTTTTGAATTTAATTTGTAGGTTATACCTGGCAAACGTCGCAAAGTGGAACTTGTTTGGAAGAAGGATGAAGAAGCGAGAAGCGTTGATGCTTGGAGGCGAGCTTGTTGGCATGGTGGACGCGGTGGTCGCAGGCGTCGCAGAGAGCTGCCTCGTCGGCGGTGCAGAATACCGAGGCCTCGTCTTTGTCACAGACATCACACTGGATCTTCATCTATACGTTGTTTGTGGTAGCCGGCAGGAGAGAAGAAAAGGTACCAGAAATGATGGGCAAAAAGAAACAGGCATGCGACTGGATTGACACCTCCAGAGAACGAACAGAGAAAGTTGCAAAAATAGATAAATATACAGCGGATGGAGATGACGGTATCAAAGTATGCAAAAGGGTATGAGAAAATTAGGGATAAAATTTCAAGCTGTGTATTTGTGTTGGATTTACCGGCAGTATCACGTATTGTGACACCTAAAATTTCTCTTCTTCATGAACTTTTCAAATTCTAATAAAAAGTAATAACTTTGACTTTGTATTTATCATCCCTCCCAAACTTGATGGAGGTTAGGCAAAGTTTGCTGAGCCGTAAAGTTTGAACATGAGAAGGAAACGCTTAAAAACCTAGCTATCCAAAAACCAAGTATATATAAAAAGCTTTGACCAAAAACCTAGTGTTCACTTTGAAAAAGAAGGCCATGTCTCTCTCCCTGCCCTCCTTTCATTCCTTTCAAACTTGTAGATGGGAAAAGAGGATATAAAATTATTGCGTTTGAGTTTAATATAAATGAGTTCAGATTAAAATTGATTGACCAGTTGAGATACAATTAATAAATAGGTCCGTAACAGATCAATCTGCTTAACTAGAAATTAATTTACAATAATTTATTTAAATTTACAATTATACCCTTGTAAGAAGTAAAATAAAAATATTATAAAGTTAAAAAATTATTATAATATTATTTTTATTTTAAATTTTGAAAAAATTGAATTAATTTTTTTAATTTTATTTGAAAATTTGGAAAAAATGTATTGATTATAATTAGATGAAAAAATTGAAGATTTGAAATTGAAACTTAAAACTATTTGTATTTATAGGATTTAAATATTGAAATGATATTCATTACTGGCAAGTCATTTAAATAAATTGACTTGGGAGACGACTTTGCTAGCAGGCCTTAAATTAAGATATGCCTACTACTTCCCTAGCTCTGAAGTAAATCCATGAAAGCTGTAATGTTAATTCATTACTTCTGAACAATAAAAAAGAGAGTAGAGTATAGGTAGACTGCCAATGGACTATTCTTTTGAGGGTAGGGATAATGAATTATAATGATCTCTCTGACTCTTATAATTATATATATATATATATATGTATATATATGGGACCTCTCTTTATTCTGCGAGAAAGGGCACATTGGGTTGGCAGCATGGGATGCCTTTAAAAGGGCATATTTATGAGCCCCAGCAATTCTTTGCAATAGAATAAAGAATTGGGATCGAACAGCCCAATTGTCCGAGCTTTCTAGAGCGAGGGCTGGTGACTGGCAGGTGTGCATGGAGAGATTTGTCTCAGGTAATGGGCATGCAATGCCGTCCGCTCCCATGTAGTATATGTGAAAGAAGAGAATTGCTTTAAACGCAAAGGAATTTTATAAAAGGAAATTTATATATGATAATGTAAATTTAACGTGTCACGTAAAAGCATGTCAGTAAGCTTTCAGTCATGATATTCTAGTACTCAACAGCTATGATGATGGCATTTCAGTAAAGAATACCGTTAATTACGGATCCGGATCTAATGTTGTTTATGAAATGTTGTAGAATAGCAGTTAGCCGACATCTATGGGGAATTATGAGTTGTTCACGATGATCTACATCATGAGATACGAAGTATCTTTTTGGAGAACAAGCCAGTCATAGATTGATAAATAATGTTCATCTTGTACTATTGAATTTACTTATATATAATGCATTAAATAATATTTCTTTATAGCTAGTTGAAGTCTCACTGTCCTTTGATATTTTAAATAATCCCTTTACAACTACAGCTTGCTAAAAGATAGAATATAATATGGTAGTTGCCTACAAATATCTGCTCAATTATTTCTCAGCCCATTCATTATTTAATGGTGAAATGATAACACGGATTAGTGCAGACAAACTAGGTAAACACTTCAAGAAAAAATTATATTTGCCAACTTTTGTTTTGCATACCCAATACATGATCACTAGGGGTGGTGGGCTACCACGCGCCGCCCATGGGGCCATGTGGGGGCGGGGGGGCGAGCTAATCCCAATGGGGCCTCGCCCCGCACCACGCTCCGCACCCTCTCAAATTTATAATGAAAAAATATTATTTTTTTATATTTATATAAATATATATACAATTTGTTAAAAATTTGAATTCAAGTAAGTTTCATATTGCTTAAAAATGATTATTGTATTGTTTTTGCATTTTATATAAAGGTTGGCCTAGAAGGCCAAGGTAATCTAAAATAAAACTCTAATGAATTTATATTTTTTTGAATAAAATTTATAATTATATTATATTATAATTTGGGTCTAAAAAAATTTAGATTCAAAAAAAATTATAGACCCAGTGAATCACTGAATTGAGCGGGGGGTGGGGCGGGGTGCGGTTTCAACCGCACCCCCCGCTACTGGGGTAGGGGAGGGGAGGATCCCACACCATGCGGGTAGCACCCGTAATGATCACTACTAAATGAATCCCACAAAATTGAAAAATATTGATGTTTTATTTTATTTTTTTATAACTATATTAATGGATCCCACGTGTTGTACTAGTAGTTTTCACACCCCCAAAATCTTTTAAATTTGATCCACCCAATCTCAATATCACCGACGCATAGACTCCACACGCTGTCATAGGAGGGTGTGAAGAAACTCAGCCCCAATGACGGTCCAGGCCAATTGTGATACCTTCATATGATAAAGATAAGAGTAGGTAGTGCTTGAGATTCCACATTTTTTGTGAATGAAAAGTTCTTATACTTTATAAGGTTCTAATGAGACTCCAATTGTATCATTGACTAGTCCTTTTGGAGTAGAGCTCATGTGGTTATGGCCTTCTATTGGGATATTATAAATGGTATCAGAGCCTATCCTAACCAGAAATGTGAGACTTAAGCCGTGCCACTTACGATGGACTGGCCCGACGAGGACGTAGGAAATTTAAAGATGATAGATTATGATACCCACATATGATAAGGATAAGGGTAGATAATGTATGGAATCTCACATTACTTGAGAATGAGAAGTTCTTGCAAAAGTTATAATGTGGCTAAAATTTTGTCATTGACTAGTCCTTTTGGAGTAGAGGCCATGTGGTTTGGGTCTTCCATTGAGGCATTACACCAATCCATGCCGGTCATCTTACTATGTTTCTGTTTTCCCTAACCGAAGATCTTGAGGTAGCTAGGAAAAACCAGTCTCTTCTGTGAACATTTCAGGACAACAAATTGCAGTGCACCACCAACATCAACTGCCTCCAGTGGTGGCAACACAGTTCACACAGCTATATGAACTGTAAAAAAAAGCTGTCCTTTAAGACGACGCATTTTTTTAGGGAATGGGTGGAGACCAAGTTTTTTGTTCCAAAATCCGATCTATTTTTTATTTTTGTACTATCTTTGTTATAATGAGGTGTTTGTTGGGAAACCCCACCATCTTTTCATGTATCTTGATTTCTTTATGTTAATGAAATGTTTGCTTGATTAGAAAAAGAAAATAATTGACCCCACAATAAATGATAATTAGTACGTAATAAAATTTTAGAGAAATAGTATGGAATCCACGCAACGGCGGACCTACGTCATGGCTAGGGGGGGAATTTTTTAAAAATTCAAAATATACCCTATATTTTACTTATAATTCTATAAATATAGCAAAAGGCCCCCCTAAAAATTTACAATCCTCATATGTTTTCTAAAATTTTCTAAAATTTCAATATATCTTGAAATGTCTTTTTACAATTTTTTTCATATAGTCTCGAAATTTTGTATAATTTCTATATATTATTTATTTTTAAAGATGTGGCCTCACTAAAATTAAATTAAAACTAAGTTTAGAAAAAATAATAAACTTATTAATATGGATCTCAAATTTTTTTTATTATACAATATTAGATTTCTTAATAATGAATCTAAAGTAAAAATACAAAAACAATCATTTAAGGTTGATAATTTACATGAAAAATGGTTGAGAAGTTTTATCCTCTAGACTTCATTGAGTAAAAAAAAATTATTTAAGATCTCAATTATAGCATTATATGTTTAATGTGACACAAAAATATTTAGGTTTTGCATGAAACTTGATTAATTAGCTTACATACTAGAATGAAAGATGATATTCTAAAAGAATATCACTTAATAGTTTCTACAAAGAAAATAAATTCTAAATATTTCATTACAAAAATAATAATAGATTAATATTATTTTATGAAACATTATCGTTAGAAATTTGAAACATATATTAAGTTTTGTTTTTTAGAATTTTATTTCTATGTATATGTAGCAAATTATTAGGATCTAATTATATATAGTTATATTTTTATAATTTTTTTTTATTTTATATGAACGTGTCACACAATAAAAAAAGTTGGGCCCCCTCGTAAAAGTTCCTAGTTCCGCCACTAAGTCCACGACTGCAAATAGTGAACGTCACTTTTTTCGAAAGGATTGTGTGACACTTGACTGAATAAGCATTACTCAAAATTTTAGTTTCAAAATTACAATGTGATATATAACGTGTGCAATCATGTTGATTTGGCTCATCTTTGCCAGTGCAAATCATTTCCTATTTATTTCGTTCTGATCATGACAGAATTTATGCTATCATATATGTCACTGTGAAAAACTTCATCATTTCGACCTTATGATAAACTATATACGTGCAACGATGAAAGAAAAATAAATAATCGAGTTATATGATATATAGGCCGCTTGTATTCTAAAGGATTAATAAGATTATAATTGGAGTACTCCATGGATCGACATATAATTTAGCTTGTTTCAGAATTAATAAGAGACTAATTAAGAAGAGGAAAATTATATGCACCACACCATTATTTTAATTTTATCTCACTATATATGATGTGACACATTAACCACTATCAAATGATTATTTATTAGATAATTTATTATCATCTAATAATAATAAATATGACATATCTTATATAATGAGATGAAAATAAGATGATAATATGGTGTATAACATTTGTTGTCTGCATCACAGCGTATAAGCTGCTGACAAACACATATATATTTGTTCATGAATATTGTTTGATTCTAATACCGTCCACTTGGACAAATATTCCTTCAAGAATAGCCACGTGTCTAATCAAGAATAAGAACAAATTAAAGATCAAGCACTTTTTTAATTTGTTTTCTAAATAAATATAATATGTATACTTTAAATATATAGTTACCAAATAGTAAATAAATTTTTAATAATAAAATTTATAAATTAAACTATAAATTGTAAACACTAACATTATAAATTATATTTCTAACTGCAATTTCAAACCTACGCTAGCTATATCTCAATTCAAAGAAACTAATTAAATCTAGCTAGCTGTTGGAATTATTGATAAGATATATGAAAAAAATTAAAATAACAGCCAAAAGGAAAACCTTATCGGAAACGTAGCCACCAAACAAAGATATACGGCAGCAGCCAGCAAGATACCATCTTATCAAGAGTGGTACTACTCTGTCTCTCAGAATGTACTGCTCTATTGAACTGTTTAACTTTTTTTATATATATTTTTATCATTTTAAAATATTTTTAAAAAATATAAAAAAATATCAATATACTAATAATTACTTTCTTAATTATTAAACAAAGAATTTTTTTTAAAAAAAAATATATGAGGTGTCAAAATGAGAGGATAAATAAAATAGACAAAATAGCATTTTTCTTTTATTAATGTTATAAGTATATACAATTAATGATTATAATTGTGATAAAGAAAGAAGGAATTAGCCCTAGCCCGTAATTCAGGGTTGGTGATCGATCAATTATTATATATTGAACTATATATATACAGCAAGCTGTATTAGGGTGGATAGACCAATCAATATGGATAGCCATATTCCAATTCCACCCAATTCCTGGACCACTATTATGGGTATATTTTAAATAAAAAAACTGAAGAAAGATGGTTCCTAAAACATAATATATTGAAAGTTTAGGCTGTGTTTGGTAAGTGAAATAGTACGTCTCTCGGACTACTTCGATCATTATTATTTATAAATAATTTAATATTATTCACTATTTTTTTACTATTTTTTTCCGATCGTCTAAAATTACCTCAACATTCAAATATAATCTTAGCTTACATGCTGTTAAAAATTCAGTGGATACTGCATCATGTTGATCAATAAAGACGCCAACATTGTGAAAATATAGAGCGAGCTAGGGTGGTGGTTGTCTCCTAAATTTGTGGGACAGTGGTAGGCGCTACTCAATCGAACATATTCCCATTTTGTTTTGAAAGCATGCATTTATTTATAGCATGTGAATTATTATTGATGCCCCCAAAGGAAAGAAAACTATAAAGCAAAACAAAAGACCAAAAATAAAATCATAATTAGTTGTTGACGCGAATGAAGGCCAGGGTTTGGTGTGAAACTAATTCCTAGTTTGTTTTTAAGATTAAAATCTAAAATTTTGAAAACGTCTTATCTCATCACTACAACTTTCTCAAATTCTTACACAAAATAAAAGAAATAATTCAACTTTTTCAAATTTTAAAATAAAAATAATAGTAAAAAATAAATTTTAACAATATTTTATTCAACTTTTTAACTTTAATCTCAACTCATCTCATCTTTGAAAACAAACGAGAATTGAAGGATATGAATAGGCTCAATTGATTAATGCATAATCAATGAAAATTAATATTGCATTTTGACATAGTAGGCTATTTAGTACTCATGCATTCACTTGCAAAAGTAGGGTATCAATTTGAATCTCATATATATGTCAATAGGTTGTATTCACTATAAGAAAATTGCGTATTTACTGTAACTTATTTTCTATTAAAATGATTATTTTTTTATCGAAATGAGTCTATTCTCGTCGCAAATAACTAATCACAAATGTTTTTTTTATTTTTTATTCTTAGTGTGATTGTTGGAGATATATAAAGTTATGAATGATATTTATAAGTTGGTGTGTAGCTCATCACTATTTAGTGTTGGATCCATTATATTTGTAAAAAATGTTAAGATACCATTAATTAATATTTTATGTAAGGCGCAGCTTCCACATCATGAGTGCAGTGTTTGGTGTAACTGAACATGTAATTAAATCCATGTTTGTGAGTAAGTAAGAATCAATTAGCTACAATAATTAATTGCCAGAATACAAGCTGCATGGTTCGCATGATATACATAATTATTAGGTTCATTCTGTAAAATTATTTATATATATATATATACTAATTCCAAAGTATATATCTAGCTTTATGACTTTCTCTTAAACCAAATAAAATTGTTTGATAAAGAAATTTGAAAAACCACATAAAAATTAGGACACGATGCATGCATATCTTGTTTAAAACTTAATTAAATACAATATCCAGATAAGATATAAACCCATGCATCTAGCTAACACGTACCCGGCGGAAAGCATATATGCATCGAACTCATATATCCACCATTTGTTTCGACTTCACTTCTTAATTAATTAATAAGCTTTTTCATAAATCGGAGCCTGATTAATAATTTTGATGTAATGATCATTATGGACAAAATTGAAAAAAAAATCTTTAGAATTATTTTTCTATATGATATATATGATATACTCTCTAAAATTTAATTTCCCTCTAAAAGAAATTATAAAATTTCTTTTTACTTCTAAGAGCAAGCTCAAAATTTATCTAAAAGTTGAGGTTTTGATTAAAGCCTAAGTCATTGAAGATATTAATCCACGTTGGACTATCCATCTTAAAGTCAAAATAATAATATAATATTATGTATTTTTATATATATATTTTTTATATTTTGCAAATACACTCCAAAGATTAATTAATAATTTAATTTTTATTTAAAATTATTGTTTTCCAACTATTTTTTTTATCAACCTAATTATCCAACATAATATAGCATTGTTTACAAAAAATATTTCCTGAAAATTTTGGACATAAAATAGGGTTGTTTACTAATAAAAGTTTTAAAAAACATTAATAATGTCTTGTTAATTATTTGCGAATAAAATATGGGATTGATGGATGAATGGTGACTCTCTAACTTCGAAAATTCTTTTAGAGTTACTCTCTAACTTTAAAAATTCTTTTATAATATAATACAGGAATTATATTATAAATAAAAATTAATTATAAACACGATATCATGGGTTATCCTCTTATTAGAGATAAAGATTTATATAGAAATAAAAATTGTATTAGTTATAATATTTATAAAGATCATAAAGGCCGTAAAGAGCTAGATAAAATAAAAAAAGAGATAAATGTTTATCTCATTTCCCTAATTAAAAATGATTTAATATATTGACCAATCATCAGAAGTCTTACGAAATAAAGATTACACCGGGAGTTTGATACACCTCTGTAACTTCGTCTAGAAATTAAGGAGAAACATGTACGTGAAGAGATCAATCAAACGACTTTCTAGCTGCATTCGTAGCTAGCTAGGATGATGCATTCACCACCTTTCTCCCCATGATTTTCAAATCTAAACTGCGGGAAAACTTCATCATTCATCGATCGGAGATCATTTCATCTTTGGAGTTCTTTCTTTAATTGAGACTTGGTGAAGGTGTTAACATGCATGCTTCAATGCCTCAAGAATGGCCTACATACAGGCTGATCATGCACTTTGGTATCGTCGTAATTCTACCATGCAGTACAAGCCAAGATTTCAAGTTCGGAATCTTGGCGTGTGGATCTTTCCGTATAATCGTAATATTCTCATGACATATATGTTTTTATCGGCCTGCAGTACGTAGCTTCTTTGCATGAATGGACGCATCCGACGTCCATGCATGTGAGGATCAGCAGCAGCAATATCATTAGCAAATCACAACCATGCTTCGTCTTACTTGGCTATGTTCTTGTTCTTGACGTCTTGTTCTTGTTATTATTCTCCTTTCTCAAGAATTAGATGCAAAGCTTAAAGAATTTATTGACCATGGAAGCAGCAGCAGCTTCGTTGCGCGAATGGACGCATCGGACGTCACGTCCATGCAAGCAGCAGCAATACCATTATTAGCAAATCGCAACGGCCTGCTTCGTCTTACTGGGTTATGTTCTTGTTCTTGACTTCTTGTTCCGTTCTTGTTCTACTTTTTCAAGAATTAGATGCAAACCTTAAAGAATTTATTGACCATGGAAGCAGCAGCTAGCAGCTTCTTTGCGGGAATGGACACAGAGAACTTCCATGCATGCATGGGGATCAGCAGCTAGCAGCAATATCATTAGCAAATCGCAACTTGCTTCGTTTTGTTGGGTTATATTCTTGTACTTGACCTGATCTTGCTCTTGTTCTTGTTCTTATTGAGAAGTCTTACGTGGTTTAGAAACAAACTCATCATAAGTTTTATAAGGAGTTACATCACTCCTCATATTAGACCTTTATGAGGAGAAATGAATGTTTCTATATATTATCAGAGCAGGTTAACCTATGACTGATATATAATGGACTCTTGCGACCTATCCACGATGATAGTACCAGAAATATCGGCCCACACATGATGAGGCGTATTGAGAAATCTCACATGGCTTAAGAACAAACTCATCCTAAATTTTTTAAGGAGTTAGCTCACTCTTCCTATTAGGCCTTTATGGAAAGAAATTGATGTTTCTATATTTCATGTTCTCCATTTTCAAGAATTAGATGCAAACCTTAAAGAATTTATTGACCATGGAAGCAGCTACATGCATGCGTCTCTCCTAGCTTGCATCCAAAAACACACTCATCAGCTGTACTGCGTGTTCTTTCTTACTTTTTAGATACGTCCAGTAGTTTCTGATCGATGATCGATCTTTCTACAAGATGCTCTTACTCCCAACGCCCCAACGATCGATCAGGTTGATCCTCAAAACACTCAATTTATAAATTCTTACACCCTTTTTTTTTTTTTTTTCTTTTCTTTATGATATGATACAAATGTTTTCTTATTAATTTCTAGCCGTTTGGGGAATATATAGTTGGTTAAAAAGCATCGCTTCACTTGTATCGGAATTTCTGTTTTTTATTATTGTTTTTATTTATTTATGTGCTTGAACATTTACAATTTCTACTTAGTAGAAAAAAGATGATATTACAAGAATAGAAAAAAAATCCCCTTCACTTATTTTATAATTTCCCTTTTATTTTGAGTGAATGGAATAAGCCAGATACAATATGACCTAATCATGATTGATCAGTAAGGAATTTCATTAACCCAACAGAAACTGAAGAAGACTTTGAAACGTAAAGCAATAAGAACGCACGGATCTGCGCTTTAAGAGTGAGGTTTAATATCAAATTAGTAATATTGGAGTTTACAAGATTATATATCGATCTTCTTCTTCTTTCTTGCGTTTTCAATTTTATCGAGTTAGATTTTCTTGTGAAACCCGGGATCGTGTGATGGTGGTGGAATGATTAGGAATGAGTGGGGATTTTTGTGGCTGCTTTTGCTCATTCTTATGTTGTGGCAACTAATAATAATGAGGCATGGGGTTTTTATTTGATATTTTGTAAATCCCAAGTATCCTATTGTTACCACAGTATTTTTCCACCACAAGTGAGAGCTTTTTAATAAAATTGGGATGGAATTGCTATGTAGGTCGCTACCGGCTCTTCTTAAAATATATATATAAAAAAAAAACTAATAATAATAGGGCTGAAGTGAGAGCTTGCTATGTCGTATATGACGGTACTTAATTAATATAAAATATCAAGTTTATGAAGCATCCTGACAACACTATTACGAATGTATGTGTGTTTTAAGAGTTGGGTTTAATATAAAATTAGTCTTATTGAGTTTAGAAGATAATATATCTTCTTTTTTCTTGCATTTTCTATTTTATGGAGTTAGTTTCTTGGGAAACCCAGCCGGGTCGTGTGATGGTGGATTAATGGTTAGGAATGAGTGGGGGTTTAGAAACTGTGAGATTTATGTTGTATGGGTTGGGTTGTATATTAAGCTTGGCTACTTGGACATTGAGGTTGTCGGACTAGATATTGAGATGGTATCTCAGCTTATTTACAGTGTCTTTTCGAGCATGCATAAAGGTTATGAACAATGAATTGCGTTAGAATTCCTCACATCAGATGAAAATTTAGTCCTAATTTTGAAGTGTATAACCATTTAAAAAAGCCTAAATCCATTCTTTTTATTAAAAAAGAAATCAAACCCTAGAAAAACACAAATTGTGAGAAATAAACATTTACAATCTAAAACTTTAAAACATGATGAAAAAAAATTAATAAATATATATAAAAAATAAAGCTAAGAACTAAAAACTCTAATGAAGAGTAGTATTGCTCTTTAAAAAATAAACAAACAAACAAACAAACTTAATTTATCAAAGTGGTCGTCATCTGAAACCCCGAGTTCTGTTAAGGGTGGATCGATCACTTATTAGATCTAAAGCCACCTGCGGTGGCATATATGCATGGATCCTAAGAGATGTCCCAGCCTCCCAAAGCTTGGAGCACTCCCAAAGGCTCTTGTAAAATACAGTTTTTTTGTATAATATAAAAAAAAAATGGTCAAAAGCAGCTTCCAATGGGTTTTGTATTTTCTTTATTTTACATTTTGCAACAATAATTCTCTACATGTAGAGAATACTATTCATCCTTTAAAACATTTATAATTATTTTCTCTCTCATCTGATAGTTGTTTGATGTTATAAGATTCATTTGAAATGAATAAAAAAATATTAAAAAAATAATATTTAAATGATATAGAGAAAAAATAGATAAACTGATATATAATCTATTGTAAAATTCAATATGTAAATAGAAAAAGTAAATTTTGGTAATGTATTTTGAAGGATAGGATAAATGAACCATTGGGGAGTGCTTGGACAAAAACCAGGAGCTATGGACCTGGCCGGCATTAAGCCTGTAGAAATTTTTGAAATGCATTATTACGTGTCTCTAGATGTTTTGATATATATATATATATATATATATATAAATGGAGATTGACATATAACTTGACACTATTAGAATTTGATGCCCGATATTGAATACCAAAATCAGATTGAAAATATTATTAACACTTGGCCTAAGCAGCGTCCTTCTTCCTAAAGTGTGTTGGGGGTAGGGAGTTTAATTGCCCTGAACTCCATGCAGGAGAGAAAATGTTATCATACGACTTCAAACATGTAGTAATAATGGCTCCCAACTTTCAAAAACAGAAAAAATCAAAACCAAAAATAGCTTTACATCCAGCTTACCTAGGGAACCCAGAAAGTGCGGGAAAAATGGGCACCGTCGATAATCTTGTTAGTGGCACCTGAGCTACAGGTCACAGTTGATGCTCCTGGGTTTGGTTATTCTTGGTGATGTCACACAAATACTGCTGCACCCGAGTTCCGTTCGTCTCGAATATGAATGGCATTCCCCGTATCTGCAAATTTACCAATTGTCATGAATTTCTCAAATTTACCAATTGTAATTGTCATGAATTCCTCAAATTTCAACATATTGTGCACTAATAAAACTCTCATGGAATAGCTTCCCCTTTATAGATAAAAGTCAATTAAAAATCAATATTAGTAATTAAGACAATATTAATACTTGGGCAAGATCCTGTGATTTAGAAACTTTCATCTCTATAGGCTATAAGTCTGGCTATAGGCCACTGGGAACCACTGTCTGCAGATTTACAATACTATTGGTCTAAAGGATCCATTGATAAAGTAAACATTAATTGATGTGGCATCAAATGATTAGTCCACAAGTGTAACATAAAGAATAGGTTCCAATCATCATGGGATGGTGAGAGGATGATGATAAAAGGGATGGTGAGTAGATTACTAAAGAAACCAGGCCCCGGATTCTGAACCACCTGTCTGTTTCTTTTTAGAAAGAAGAATTGGAAAGAAGGTTGTGCTGTCCTCACAAAAGATAACGAACATACCAACACCACGTTAAAGGGTTTTGTTTTATGCAAGGCTAAAGATCTGAAGCATTAATTGAATAAAAAGAGCAATTTTTGGATGAAAACATTCATAATATACCAGACTTTGCTTTCTACAAAACTTATGTATTACCCCCTCGAACTACCATTCCTTTTGTAATATAACCATAAACTACTAAAGTAATCATTTTACACCGTGTGGTTTTCCTCTTTTTGGTAAGTAAAAAGACTGTATGATTAATCAACACAGGACTATTATCAGTGTATCACTGCCAAACTGGATGATCTTGATTTAAAAAGATACCAAGGCAGACACAAATGCTGTAAAACGTTTTATACCTTTCAATTATGTTCATGTTCACGGAACTATAAGAACATACCTCAATCAAACAACTGGACATGAGGCTTAGACTCTGACCAGGGCTTACTTCCTTGTTATTAACTGAAATTGAGCACTTGCCAAGATTTGTCAGATAGAATGATCCACCATTGTCCATCTTTATAATAGCCTAGCAAATGAAGAAAGGAAGTAAGTTGATCCACTTCAACTAAAAGCACATATATAGCCTTGGGTTAGCAAAGAAGGGTATCAAGTGTACCTAGAGATGAAAGATTTCTAACGGCAAAAAGCAGTGGCATCCTTTTTTTTCAGGGGGATGGAGTAAAGCAAAATTCCTGATAAAACTATACAGTTTATCTTCTTAACTAACACATACAGAGGAAAAAAAAGCACCGACAAACAAGTAAGATAAAAATAAAAAATAAGAAGGAAACCTCAGTTTCTATATTAAGCAAAATCATGATTTTGCAAGCAAAATAGTCCAATCAGAAACCATCAAAATTTCACTTGATCATAGAATAAAATCTCTTCCTCAACAACAAAACTTAATCCACAAATTCCAGGTAGCAGGAATCATGTGAATCCATGGTACTTATTTGATTTTGTCTTTTACTTTGGTCTAGTGGAAATAGTAGATAATACAAAAGCTTCTCCCAACCCCAATGCTTATTCCTATGACCAAATTTGGGAGTAAGCTCTTAAATATAGTACCAGAATACATTCCTCCTCCGACCTATTGTTTTTCTGGTTAGCAGCATCGACATAAAAGTACACCTTTTGTAGCAACATGTTCGTAGGTCCTACTCACTCATCTTAATTGGGAAGGCTTTTGATCATGTTAATTGGGAATTTTTTTGTGTATATACTACTTGGTGGGTATGGTTTTGGGGAGAGATGGTGTCAGTGGATGAAACATTGCATCACCATCGTCAAATTCTCGATTCTGGTTAATGGCACTCCTAAAGGTTTCTTTATTAGCTCTCAGAGCTTGAGAGAATGTTGAAGGTGGCAGTGGATAGGGGCTTTATCTCGGGTTTCTTGGTGGGCAGTTCATCGAATGGTAGCTTAAATGTCTCTCATCACCTCTTCACTAATGACATGCTGATTTTTTGTGAGCCGGATCCTGACGAAATTCTCCCCTTGAGGGCTCTTTTGCTTTGTTTTGAAGCTGCCTCCGGCCTAAAGGTGAACTTATCGAAATCTGAAATGGTTCTTGTTGGCTTGGTCAATAATTTAGGCGAATTGGCTGCAATCTTGGGCTACAAGGTGTCATCCTTGCCCATGAAGTATCCTGGTCTTCCCTTGAGGGCTCCTCAGTAATGTGGGATGGGATTGTTGAAAAGATCAAATGTTGATTGGCCAATTGGAAGATGATTTACTTGTCCAAAGGTGGTAGAATCACCCTAATCAAGAGCACGTTATCCAACCTCCCAGGCTCCCAATATACTTTCTATCTTTATTTCCTTTGCTTGCAAGGGTGGCAAATAGATTGGAGAAGATTTTTCATGATTTCTTGCCCACCGGGGGGGGTGGTTTGGAGGATGAGAAAAAATTTCATTTGGATAAGATCTGTACCCCTTTATCTTGTGGTGGTTTGGGAGTTAGAAAGTTGAGAACTTTCAATGATGCCCTATTAGGGAAATGGTTATGGCAGTATCATCGGGAAGGGGATGCTCTTTCAAGGAATGTTATCGATGTTAAATATGGGAGTATTCGAGGAGGTTAGAGCTCAAATGATGTAAGAGGGGCATATGGTGTGGTAGTTTGGAAACTTATCCGGAATGGATGAGAAGATGTCTTCAGTAATTTCAGATTTGAGGTGGGAAGGGGAACATGAATCATATTCTGGTACGATATTTGGTGTGGTGATGTTTCCTTGAAGAATGTTTTTCCTTCTCTTTATGGGATTGCGTTGGATAAGGGTACCTCAGTAGCTAACAACATGGACATTTCTACTGGTTCTCTTCAATGGTCTTGAGTTTTATTAGGGCTGTCCAGGATTGGGAGGTGGGTGATATTACTGAAATTTACAGTGCGCTACAAGCGCTGATTTAAAGGCTGGAGGGGAGGATAGGTTGCTTTGGACTTATTCAGGGAATAAGAACTTCTTAGTCAGATCCTATTAGAAGATCATGTCATCCCATTCTTCCATTGCCTTCCCTTGGAAGTGCATTTGGAGGAGTAATGTTCCTCTCAAACTTGCTTTCTTCGGCTGGTTGGCCTCCCATGGGAAACTATTGACTATCGATAAGCTGAGAAAGCAAGGCCTTTACATAATAGATTGGTGTTTCATGTGTAAAAGAAACGGTGAATCGGCGGATCATCTTCTTCTTCACTACGAAGTAGTTAAGGCTTTATAGAATGAAATCTTCACTAGGCTTGGTATTGCTTGGGTAATGCTAGGAGGGTGGAAGATTTATTGTCATGTTGGAGATGAATTCAAGGAAATTGTCAAATCGTGGTTGTTTGGAAGATGGTGCCTCTATGTAGGGGTGAAAATTGACACAGGAGGTTCGGTTTTGGTCCAAAACCAAAACCAAGCCGACCGTTTTCTTGCATGTTAAAAACCGACCAAACCGGCCGATTAAGGGGGAGAAAATCGACAAGCTCATTTTTGAGGTGATTCCAGTCAGTTCGTCGGTTTCCCGTCAGTGGCGTGAGAGAGTTCCAAGAGAATAGAGGTCGCATGAGAGAGAGAGAGAGAGAGAGAGAGAGAGAGAGAGAGAGAGAGAGAGAGAGAGAGGTGCGGCAAAAGAGCTGGAGAGGAATCGAAATGAAGAAGAGGGAAGGGAAAGACTGATAAAACCCTAACCAAAACAACATCGTTTGGTGTATTAAACCAAAAGGTGTCATTTCTTTTTCTTTCTTTTCTTGTAAATCTCAATTATAAAACGACACCATTTAACTCGTTTAAGTTAAACAATGTCGTTTAACACAAGGATAAAATAAAAATATATATTATCAGCCGGTTCGCTAGTTTACATGCGGTCCAGATCGGGACCGAACCAACCAATGTCGGTTTCTAATGTTTTGGACCTCCGGTTTCGGCCGGTTCCGGACTCCAACGGCTGGTTCACGTCGGTGATGGTCGGTTATGTAGGTTAGTGTACACCCCTACCTCTATGTTTAATGTGGTGTACTTCGAAAGAGAGGAATGGTTGCTGTTTTGATAATAGGGAACACTCATCGGGAGGGTTTAGGGACTTTTTCTTTCATACATTGTTAATTTGGGCTTCGGCTATTATATTGAACGAGACTAGTTTTAATGACTTTTATGCAGTTTTTCATAGGGTTTAGCTTGTAATTAGGTCCATCTTCTGTATATTTCCTGTGTACTTGGGGTCTTGCCTAGATATGTAGATTAATACATTCTTCTTACTTATAAAAAAAAGAAGAAGATTTATTTCCCTTCCGTTAGTCCATCACAATTTTATGAATTAATATGGATATTAGGGCCTACAAAAAGTAAGAGATTTCAAAAAGCAAAGCATTAATACAAACAAATTCATTACTCTGACAATTTAGAAGAGAAATATCAATGCAAATATGTTATTAGTAGTATTAATGGACAAGGTGACCAGAAAATCCCACCTGCCGACGAGATATTTTATTGGCGCGCCCTTCCCTGCCCAAGTCAATGTCAACAATAACATCTTCTGTTGCTCTACCAAGTAACACCTGCAAAACAAATGATGTTTCATTGATAGCATCTTCCCGTCTGCTGACCCACTGATAAATTGCAACATTCATTTTTAGTGGCGTACTCTGGTCTATAATACATCAAAACCTGTATCCCTTCATAAATCGAGTCCAAAAGGCCCCTTGGTTCATTAGGTCCTATACTTGCCCATTAAACACAGTTACATAAACAATCAAAATATACCAATCAAATTTCATACATATTGTTGCAAAATGACAGAGGGATTTGATTCGATAATTTAGGTGTGTTAAACTCATAATTCGGGCCTCATTATCATGGTTCTCTCTTTTGACTTGTTTCAGGGTGTGACACCCGCTCCCAGTAAACAATCTATGCATAATGAGACCAGTTTTGAAATGATAGTTGTCTACAATTTTCAGGGTGCAAAAGTGATCCAGAAATATCTACAATAGTATTTGCTAACTATTTTGGTAGTAAAAGTAAGAACATCCATTCAAAAATTTCCTTTCTGAAGGCAACCCCTGATAGAGAGGCCTGCAAAAAAGAATCATATAACAAGCCAGAAGTAGGTTGGGGAAGGAATAATAGCATTGGCATACCTCTGGTTTTTTAATATAATGCTTGGAATATCGGCCATATAAAATGGCTAATCCTCCGTGAGATGCAATGGCTCTTTGCATGGAACAATTTGCACCCTGCTCCAGCCTTATAATTGCCCTCTTCGTGTCCACAAGCCGATATCTTGAAACTGCACATAGAGAACAAATGAAGATTATATGCCAAATGAAGCCGATATTAAGCATATAATATTTTGAAATTTTTCCCTAAGCAACAGGGAGGGGAGATTTGACACCTGGATCTCACCCCCAAGATACAGGAGTCAGAGCCATTGGGCCAAAGGCCACAGACGATATTATGCATATGATATAAGCACAGAAATTCAAGCCATTATTTCACAGCAATAAAATTGAAGACCAAAAGATAAGGCATTAAATAGACAGAGACATAGTGGGGGGAGACCCCCTGTGAAAAGGGAGAAAGGCATGAAAGATTTGATGAATTGCTGAAGTTAACAAAGGTTGGTCTCAACCATACAGGCTGCAACAATTGAATATAAAATGTTTTATTAAAGAAAATAGGCATATATGGTCAGGCTCCCTCACACACTGTAAGAGAGAGAAAAGATAAGTATTGTAAGCATAGAAATTGTAATTATCTGTTTATTATATTTTGAATACGTTGAATACAGACCTTGTAACAGCAAGGTTCGTCAATACACAAAGTAAACACCAAAAAAGGCTGAATATGTACTGAAAGCTTGAGAAGCAAGCACAAGATACATCTGGATAAAGCTCAAATACCATAAAATGCCCGACAGTGAAGTTTTTTTTAAGAAAAGAAAAGAAAATGGAACTATCATTTCATCTCCATATACTAACAGATTAAAGCATGGTAAAAGTTAACTAGTGGCTGCTGGATTGCTAAACTGCGAGTGCAGGCCATCCTTGTGAATAGGCAAGTATGAACAGTGGAGTATCATTCTATGAGTTCTGCTAGCCAGGGAAATACCTTCCTCACTAAAATACAGATCCTGGTCCTCTGGCTCCAAGTCCATATCAAGTATCTGCAAGGGAAATTTTCCAAAAAAAAAACTGTAACAGGTAATTCAAAGATGAGGAAAAAATAACCACCAATAAACTATAAGGTTATTATTTAGAATTTACCATAGCTTCCATATCTGAATAATGAGGTACATCATCATCACTCTCAACAGGTAGCTCTTCGTGTTCTGATATTAAAGGGTTTTCTACAGGTTCAGGCACAGAAATATCTAGAGGCTCAATCTCAGAATGTGTTGAATGATAATCTCCAATTGGAGCTGGTACATCTACTTCCCATTTAATGCTACTAGCATTTGCCTGGGTACAGGCTTTCACGCTATCAGAACAAAGAGATGGCCTATTTATGAATGAATTCATTTGGTTCTGACCAAGATGCTGTGAGGGTGAAACTTCTACATTCTCTTCCTTCAGTGTTGTGGGTCGACAAGCATCAATGCTCAAACTTGCTGAAGATGAACGAAATTCTCCCATGTTTTCTCCTTCTCTCTGCATGGGATGCAGACCTCTTTCACGAGTTCTTTGACTGCTCAAAATATCATTAACAGTTGAATGACTTGGATTATTGGCTATAAAGGAAACTGATGATGGGGACAGCCAATTTTGTGGGCAAAAATCATCATTGCATGGAATTTCTGGATCCTCAGTGTTCAATGTACAGAACATAAATTCCTCACTCAGATCAGGAAACTGAGAGTTTGAATCTAACGAAGACGATAGCATTTGGGTGCCTGAATCTTGAGCCCCATGGCCATCACCACACAGAGATCCCATGTTATTCTCTAACTCTCCTGGAAATGCATTAGATGGATTGTTAAGATATGTCTCTTGAGCTACTGATGCCTGCGGTTCCGTC
>QEOT01123504.1:41644-64784 GCA_003123785.1 Pterocarya stenoptera
CCCCCCCCCCCCCCCCCCAAAAAAAAAAAAAAGGAAAAAGAATACACACCCACACAACAAAAAGGTTGTACTGATTTCTACAAAAACAGGATGCACCAATCAATAAATATCTTTTAACATTTGTAAATATGTGTCTTATGTTTAGATAGGCATAATAGAGAACATAAAAAATGGAAAAGAATAAAAACTCATCTGCTGTTGAGTTTAACCAATTTCATCATATCATCCATCTAAACAGATTCACAGAAAATGAACAATCAAAACCAACAACAGAATAACCACATTGAAGAAATCATTTGAACTGTATGGGATTTTGCCCATTAAGGTGCCATCAAATTCTGGAAATGACTCTTTGGCATCCACCCAACCACAAATTAATTTCTTTATATGGCACCAAGACTAAAAAAAAAAGGCTTCCAAACACAAGCTCTAAACATTCAGCTAAGAGATATTAGTGGAATAGCCATATCAGAGCAGAGGAACCATTTTGGGATAAGTGGTGATTTCACATGGTATCAAAGCAAAGATCCTCAGTTTGAATCCTGACTCTATATTCTATCTCATTTAATTAAATATTCTACGTGTTGGGATACCCATTGAGGGAGAGTGTGGCCCACATGTGAGAGGGAGTATTAAGATATAAAATAAATAATAAAATATACCTCTTCCCATCAGCTTAAACTTTTGGATCAAGTGATGATTTCACAATAAGGTGGATAACGGGACCACTAGTTCTCAAAGTATGTCTCCAAACCACCTATTCTAATAATATTCTATAAATTTCATCACTAACCTATCTAACATGGTTCAGGTTTCTTAATTTTAAACCGTAAGGGCTTGAAATCTTATAATGTTAAAAGTTAGGTATCGTTGACGAATATGCAATCAAGCCCATAATTCTGTAGTTTCAAACAATTACTTCAACACAATAAACCCAAGATTTTAAAACCCAAACAGGGATAATTGCTACCATGAAAAGTAGCAAAAATAAAGAATGATAGACTCCTACAATGCGCTTGTCAACTTCAATAATGAATAAAACACAACGAGGGGAAAAAGTTCCCCAATGTTCTTAATTAATACAAAGTAATTCAGCAACGACCAACGAGCACACAGTCTATCTACAACAAAGGACAGAAGAAAGAAGAGAGTAACACAAACGGGTCAAAACCAAAGAGGATTTTACACAACCGGGTCCTGAAAACAAAGCCAATCTTCTCAGAGCTCAAAAGAGAGAACGTCAACGGTGGGAAAAATAAGTTTTTACCTCAACGGCGTTCATCAGCAAAAGGTCGTCTTCGGGATTCCAATAAGACACTGGAGCAAGAGACCCCATGTCCGAACCTATATTTTCTTTTTCTAATTATTTTCTCTCTACAGCGGCGCTTGTTATCTGAGAAAGCTGTCGCTCATGGAATTAAGCTTTAAGGATTTGAGAAAACAGAGAGAGAAAACCATTAAAAAGGAAATAAATAAAATAAAAGAGGGGTTTTAGAGAGAAACCTAATGGAAGGAGGGTTTGGGGGGGTGGTTTGAAAGCTGAACAACTTGACTGGGTCTGGGTCCTCGCCTTTGGCGGTCTCAGGAGGGGGGGAGGTATATATTCAAGGACTTCATGGAATCCCAGTGAAATCGAATCAGTTGGATGGCACGTGCAACAAAGCCTTCCATGCCATCTTAAATCCTTCATGTGACTGCCGACGTCGGACTTTTGTGTTTGACGGTTGACTGCACTGTCCCACTCCCACTTAACAACTGAGTCTCTTGTTCAAAAAAAAAACAAGAACGGTGTCTCAGCGTCGTACATATAAGCCAAATTTATTTTTATAATTATTTTTATCTCATTTCATTTTATTATATATAATTATTAAAATTTTTACATAAAATAAAATAAATAATTTAACTTTTTCAAATCTTAAAATAATAATAATATTAAAAAAATATATTCTAATAATATTTTATTTAATTTTCATATTTTATCTTAAGTCATCTCATATTATCTTATTTGTAAAAATAAACGAGACTCGTATCATTTTCTTACTTCTCGGATTGATATTTTCTGGACTGGAAAGTGAGACAAGATAATATGAGAAGTTTATAAAGAGTAAGAAAATAGTTTGCGAATAGTAATGAAATAGTTTGTAATGTTTTATGAGATTTTGAGAAATGATAAAGAAAATTTCAATAAAAAATATTTTAAATTAAAATATTGTTATAATATTACTTTTTAATATTATTTTATTTAAGAATTTGAAAAAATTGAATTATTTTTTATTTTTTGCATGAAAGTTTGAAAAAATTGTAATGATTAGTTTGAAAGTATTTATATTTTAGTGGTGTTTGGGAAAGAGAAAAGTTTTTTTTTAAAGTATTTATTGAAGAAATATGTTTTGATCATGAAAGAAAATTTTATAAAAATAAATTTATAAATTATGATGACTTGATATGAAACGTCATGATATTGTTAAGTTACTTCTATTATAAAATAAATAATAGTATTAAATATAGTCATAAAATATGCAAACGTCGAGCACTCAATTTAAAAAAAAACAAATTAAGTCCACCATTAAAATTTGAACACTTTATAATTGTATTTAATATTTTTCTAAAATAAATCATTACATAAAATCATATCAGCTTAAAAGTTTATTTTTACATAAATAATAATTTATTCTACTCAGCCATGAGTTTAGAATTGTAAAAATAATTGAGTCACGAAAGCAAGGAAACATGTCTGCATTAATCATCCATTCTCAAAAACAATGGTTTTTGTTTTGTTAGCAGAGTGATGGTTCTTGTTTGTTGTTTAATTTTTTTTTTTAATATAAAAAAAGACTAGCATGCCACTTGAGTTTGTCAATCATTTTGATCGCTATTTAATTTTTTTTTATTTAATGATTAAGAAAGTGATTTTTATTTTTTAAAAATATTAAAAAATAATAAAATAATAATTTGATGCTAGCAGGACTCCGTAAAATACATATTATAAGGGTAGTTATAGATAATGAGATGATGAGACCGGAAAAGTTAAGGAGGAGGGAGAGACAAATTGAGTGGTGGGGATGAGATTAATATACGACATTACCTGGAGCTGACTAGACTAAGGTATCCCAAAAGGACAATAAAGGATTGCGTTGCTTCAACAAATGAGGGCTGACTTTTAGCTTTACTTTAATTCAGAATCCAATGACAAGGACTTTTTTTGTTCTTGTTTCCACTACTGCCTGCCAAACTGGAAATGAAGACCAATTCAATTTGTTTAGATATAGAGATGAAATGGAATAATTTTATATGAATTGAATAAAATATTTTTAAAATATTATATTTTAATATTATTATTATTTTAAAATTTAAAAAAATTAAATTATTTATTATATTTTATGTATAAATTTTAAAAAATTATAATAATAGGGTGAAATTAGATGAGATGAAACCATTACTATTATAATAAATCAAAGTGAGAAAAGTAGATTACTCGATAACAAGTTGAGGAATAAGAAAATATTCAAGATAAACAAATCCGACTTATTTAAGATGATAAGGAAATGAGGAATGTTTGGTGCAATGAGGCTATCATGCATTAAACCACTGGTTTAAGATGATAAGGAAATGAGGAATGTTTGGTGCAATGAGGCTATCATGCATAAACCAAAAGACAAAAGTAGTTCGCGTTTTTTTAATTATCAATCTTTCATTATCTTTTTATGTGATACTTAAAAATTTATTTACTAATAATATTTTACAAATGAAGAACTTAAGTTTTGTTTGATTATGCAAATTAGATGAGATGAGAAATCTGTTAATAGGAATGGAATAATTTGTGAATAATAGTGAAATAGTTTGAGTTAAGAGTCTTATGGAGTTTTGAAAAAGAAGAAATAAAAAGTTGACTAAAAAAAGTTATTAAGTTAAAATATGGTTAGAATATATTTTTTTAATATTATTTTATTTTTGGATTTAAAAAAGTTGAATTATTTTTTATTTTTTATTTTAAAATTTAAAAAAGTTGCAATAATTAGGTAATGATTAGATGAAAATATTAAAAGTTTAAAATTTTGAAATTGAAAAGTGTGTATATTATAATAGTGTTTAGATATTGAGATGAGAACAAATGGGTTGAGACCATCTGTGAAGCCAAACAAGGCCTTAGTCTCTCGATTTTCCCCAAACCTAAAAAAGGGTCTTAGTTGGAACTGCCTATTTATTTAACATAACTATTGGGATAAACCAGTCATCAAAGGCTAAATCGAAGTATAATAGCGGAAGCAAACAAAAAAAATAATGACAATCATACAAAGAACACCAAGATTTAAGTGGTTCCGCTCAATGTGAGCCTACGCCTACTGTTGGTGTCGGTCTCAACAAATTCACTATCAACAAAGGTGAAGTACAAGAGATTAATTATAAAATTCTCAATCCCAAAGCCCCAATACACCCAATAGAATTCTCTAAATTCTTCACAAAATGATTCTCTCTCTACAATGTTTGGCTGCTAATTAGTTGAAAAATACATGAGAAAAATATGTATTTATAGTCCACAGTGCGAGAATCCAAATTTCAGAACATTCACTGGAACGGAGTGTCAAGCGGTGTCAAACGGAAGTTTTAGGGCAAGCACTCGCTCGAGCAAACTATCGAGCGTGTGTTAAGGATTAGCCTCTCACTCAAGCTGACTATTGAGCGGGTATCGAGCGAACTCTCTGTCTGAAGATTCGCTAAAGCAGACTATTGAGCGAAGTGTTGAGCTGAGGTTGCTTAAGCTAAGGTTGAGCCACAATCAAGCCAAGGTCAAGCAACAATCAAGCCAAGCCTCAAAAAAGAGATTTTCAGTAGGAAATCAAGTCATACTCAACAAATCTCTACCTTCGGTTGAATTTTGTCAAGCTAAACAAAAAATTCATTAACCAAATAACCGACCCCCTCCAACAAATCTCCAAAGGGAATCACAGATCTTGAACATAACGTCTTTCCTTGAAAAACTCAATTTCTACCCAAAAGTCTTCAATTCCATAGACGACTTGACCAAATCTCAAGCTTGGTCTTAATGAAAAGATTCAACCTCTTCACACCAAGACAATGCATCGCTAAATAGACTGTTTACTTGAACAACGGTTTTTGAATACACACGAAGGGTGACAACAAATATTCTCTGCCAAAATAAGAACACAACAAAGTCTGCATAAGCATATTCCAAACTGCCTCCTCTCTCTACCAGATGAAACTATAAACTTGCTCTCACTGTGTGCCAATGTCAAAAAATCAAAGTCATGCTTTTCAAGAGCATGATCTAGAGTACCACTTGGACTCTATTGTGAAGCTCTCCCAACAACTCCACCTTCTTACTATAATCCTACTCTCCTTTCCTGTGAAAATAACAACTGAAAAAATTGTAAAAGGAAAAGGTTCACCCAATAGCGAGCTGTGTTGACCGCTTCACCCAAATCTGTAGGCAAGCCTGGCAAACCCAAAACCATACTATGGGCTCTCACACAAGAGTCCGATTCATTCCATTTAGCTACCACATTTCAATGGAGTGGACCTAACTGTATGGTCTGAAGAACGCTCTACCTTTTTGTTTGCAGATCATTAGCCTTCTTAAGTGCTTGAACATATCAAACACATCACAAAATAAAGAGTTTAAAAATAAACAAATCCAGAATTTTTTTCAAATAGTCATCAACAAATATGAGTACAAATAGAGCACCTCATCACACAAGATTTACCCCAAAAATCATAAAGAAATAAATTGTAGTAAACTTGATTCTGCACTGCTTTACAAGAATACAATGCAAGTAAAAAATCAAGCTCTCCTGTCTTTTGATCACACAAAGAAAAACCTGCCTACACACAAATGACCATACTCGCTCACCCATATGGCCCAATTACATGTGCCATAAATGAGTAATACCTAAATCTGGAAATTCTGAAGCTGCAGCTCCACCAATCATTGTACTATCCTGAAGAAAATAGACATCATCTGTCTTATTCCCTGTTTTTACCATCAAAGAGCCCTTGTAGACCTGAATGACTCTACCTACAGTTGAATACTGGTAACCAAAAGGAATCGAGAATACCCAAAGATATAAGATTTTTCTTCAAAGACAGAATATGACGAATGTTAGACAAAGTTCTAACGGTTGCATTATACATCTCAATCTTAACTGAACAGATTCCAACAATATCACAAGCCATATCATTCCCAACCAAAACTGAATCACGGTTGACTGATTCATAGGTAGTGCACCAATCTGTCCTAAACACATATGGAACATACAAGCTCAATCCATGACCCATTTGTCACCAAAACGGCTGCTAGAGCCGTTGATTGCTAGGACAATATTAGAGTTGTTCAACTGTTCTTCAACGCTAACAACATTGGAGGAACTTTTACCTTCCTCCTTGCTTTTCAATCTGGGACACTTATTCTTGTAATGACCAAACATATGACAGTAGTGACATTTAACATTTTTCTTGTTAAATTTGGAGCTATCATTGGAATTATCCCTACTCTTTCTAAACTTCTTTCCCCAGATCTACCACTAGAAAAACATTTCACAAATAAGTCATCGGCTTGATTATTCGTAACTTGTACACCCAACTTTGTTCTCAACTCATTAGAATTCGAATTAGATTTTACATCTACCAAAGAAATAGTATCTCTACTATATAACATCGAGTTCACAAAATTATCAAATGAGACTGGCAACGAGCACAACACAATTAAGGCTTAATCCTCATCATCAAATTTAATATAAATATTCCTCAGATCCATAATAATTATATTAAATTCATCCAGATGATCAGAAATAGGAGTTCCTTCTCTCATCTTGAGAGTATATAATCGTTGCTTCAAATACAAACGGTTAGTGAGTGACCTCTTCATATACAAGCTCTCAAATTTCTTTCAAAGACCAGCAACGGTTTCCTCATCAACAACCTCCCTCAAAACTCCATCTGATAGTGATAACAGGATAGCATTATATGCTTTCTCATCTTCTTTTCTTGACGATACAGAAGAATCATCAGTCACCTATCCAATACCTTTGACAACCCTTGTTGTCGCAATAAAACCTTCATCTTGATGCGCCTTAAAATGAAGATGTTCTAATCATCGAATTTTTCCACTTCAAACTTTGCCATAGCCATCCCTCAAGATCTCACACAGAGCTTAGTGCTCTGATACCAATTTGTTGGGATAAATCGGTTATCAAAAGCTAAATTGAAGTATAAAAGTGGAATCAAACAAAAGAAATAATAACAATTACACAAAAAACACTAAGATTTAAGTGGTTCGGCTCAATGTGAGCCTACATCCATTGTCAGGATCGGTCTCAACGAATCCATTATCAATAAGGGTGGAGTATAAGAGATCAATCACAAAATCTCCAATCTCGAAGCCCCAATACATCTAATAAAACTCTCAGGATTCTTCACAAAAGAATTCACTCTCTACAATGTTTGGTTGCTAATAGTTTGAAAAATACATGAGAAAAGCATGTATTTATAGTCCACGGTGGGAGAATCCAAATTTCAAAACATTCGCTCAAGCGGACGTTTTAGGGCAGGCACTCGCTCGAGCTGACTGTCGAGCGAATGTTGAGCGAACTCACGGGTTGGTCTCCCGCTCCAATTGACTGTCGAGCGGGTGTCGAGAGAACGTTATGTCTAAAGATTCACTCGAACGAACTATCAAGCAAAGTATCGAGCTAAAGTTGCTTGAGCCAGGGTCAAGCAATAGTCAAGTCAAGTCAAGCCAAGCCTTAAAAATGACATTTTCAATAGAAAATCAAGTCAAACTCAGCAATAACTCTTAAAAAAAACGGGTTATAGTTTTGAGTAATACTACATACAGTCGTAGAATATGCAAGCGCCGTGCACTCCTTTTTAAAAAGAGTGGGGTTCACTATTAAAAATTAATTATTTTTTTATATGGATCTTGTATTTACTCACTTATTTTTAAATAGATTATACGACGATTGCGCACTCTATGACTACAAATATCATATCTCTATAATTTTTGTAACCATCGCTCCAATTTTAGCCAGCAACTTCATAGAGGATATGAAGTTATTCCTCAACATATGCCATATAATTTATGGTGGAGTCGTTAAGCCCACTACCATGAAATGAATAAACCAAGGAAGTTGGCCAATTTCCACCCAATCATAGATTGGTACTGTTAGTAGTCTTAGAATCTTATTTAAAGAATTGAGTTCTTTATAAGTTTAGTAAAAAATATAACATCAATATTTTTAATACAAGTTGAGATAGAGCATTTCAAACATTAATGATGTGTTTGGTCGGTTAATAAATAGACTTGCAAGTATATTTATTGTTGATTTAAAACTTTTATTTATTTGCAAGTCTTTTTATTGACATGTTGAACACGCTACTAATATAGAAATGATTTTATTAGTTATAAAATCAATTTTAAAATAGTATTTATTGAGACTATTTGCGTTCCCTAAAACTAATGAGCGGTAACTTTGAGTGGTATGTTTGGGAGGGCATAGTAGCGTTTATTTTTTATTTTTTTGGAAAATGAGAGAAAATGTTACATAAAAATAAATTTTAAAATAGTGCTACTATGCTACCTAAGTTTGCCCACTTGGTGTGTCCCATAGTGCAAATTACACTTTTCTTTTCTTTTCTTTTCTTTTGCTTTTTATTTCAAACATTTTTTAAAAACAAAACTACCAATATACTAATAGTAACTTCATTAACCAATAAGTAAAAAACTACTATAAAATAAAATAAAATACATGAACGGTTAAATTGAGGAGATAAACTCATGGGCATAGTATCATTTTCCATTTTAAAATGAGTATTGTATTGGAGTAATTGAAAGTGAATAAGTAAAATTAAAAATTGGTTTGGATATATTTTTTTAATATTTTTTTATTTTAAAATTTTTAGAAGGTTTATTGATTTTCGTGTTTGAGTAATGATTCGATACAAAAGTTAAAAATTTAAAATTGAATAGTATTTTGTGTTTAAATAATATTTGAAAATCAAGTTATGATAAATTTTGAAAATTTTCAAATACATTTATGTTTGCCAAATATGCCCAAAGTCTCCACTATAATATCATGGTTGAAAAAACCAACATGGAGTATAATTATTTCTATTTCATTAAAATTGATAAAATTAGGGAAAAAGCTCTACTTACTCATTATTGTTTAGTTTTGTTGGAAAATATAAACGAATTAAAAAATATTATTGTGTTGACGTTTTAATTAAGAGAGCTCCTGGGAGCAGGATGAGGTGCCTATAATAGATTTACACCATCTAATCAACATTTGAGATGTATATGTTTTAGGAAATGTAAAATATAATTGGTTGTATGGGAAAAATCGAAGTGGTAGGGTTTCTCCCCTCTCTCCTTAAACTTGTGTCTCTCCCCTCTCCTCACCCGTGTATCCTCTCTCTCTCTCTCTCTCTCTCAAGTCAAATGCCGGCTTAAGTTTCAAACAAATATTACCATATCATAGTTGCCTCAAATTATTTTTACAACATTTACCAATTTGAAAGGTGATTGGAAACAGTAGCAAAATGTAATCTTTGCTAAGTTCCTTAATAGATTTGATCCTCACAATGTAGCAAACAGAGAGAGTAACATACTTCATCAATGAAAATTACAGATGGTTGTCTAGATTTAGCCATCGTGAAGAGAGCCTGAACAAGTTTCTCAGCTTCACCAACCTATTCAAGTATAAATAAAACTTATATAAGATCTTCTTCAATAATGAAAATAACAGGAAAAAAACACATAAACAGCACAATCTTTCAAAGCAAAATAATACCAAGGACAAAAACATACCCATTTTGATGTCAAGGAAGATGCTGAGACATTAAAAAATGTTGCCTCAGACTCTGAAGCGACTGTTTTGGCAAGCTTGATCTTCCCATTCCTCAGGAGGTCAAAAAGAAGCAACATGTAACAACATCAAAATTTGTTTCATGAATCATATTTTTGGAGTGCTTGGAATATCACCAATATGTAGGAAAAAGTACTCCAAAGCAATACCTCTGGCTAGCCTCTGAAGACCAGTGAATAAATCTATGCTTTTCGTTGGCAAGATAACCCTTTCCGAAAACGAACAAACAAAGCCTTCCTTCAAGAGAATGAGACAGAAACAAGGGATTAATATTTTAAAGTTGCACCCACGTAAACAAATGAATTTCTTATGTGTTCTCTTTTTATTGGATGGTGTATAACCGGTTTGAAACTTTTCCCTTTAATTAATCTTTACTAACCCAAAATATTGTTTCCCTATTAATAAACCCTATGTCACGTTGAAGCTCAAACAAGTGTCGAACAACTAGATAATTATTCTGCAATTATTTGAAGAAAACGAATTTATGGAATTTGGGCATACGACAACAACTATACTATTTTTCTTTCATTTTTAAAGAAAGAATTGTGGCCGATCAAACATAAATTTAGGCTAAGATTTTTATTATTAGTATCCCAAATACTAATATAAGAGTAATATTATTGTTAAAAAATATAATAAAATAGAAAATTAGATGGAGAAGAGAGAGTGAGGGGAAGAGACTTTGCGTGGTGCATCTTTGCTATTCTCACTTGTTAAGTACATAACATTTGTCCCTATTTGTATGTTAATGATGCTAAGAAAATAATGGAAATACAATAAATCAATAATACTAATTAATTTACACAATTAATTAAATATGGTAAAAAAAATAAGTCATATTAATATATAATAGAATATTATGAATATATTTTATAATAAGTATGGTAATATTATAACATTAGATAATAAGTTATATTACCATACATATCATGTTAGAATATTATGAATATATCCTACCATATGTATGGTAATATTCTAACAATTATAGATAAGTTTAAGAAGTGTAAGTTTCGTTCAGTCTCTTTGAACAAAATCGAATCCATCATAATTTTTCAAAGTTTTGCTACGCATCATCCCCACATACCACACACTACACTTATTTTTATTTTTTAAAATTATTTTTACTTTTATTCTTCCTAAACTAATTGAATTCTTCTACACATCATTCATATACCACACATTTGGTAAGAGAAAAAAATTAAAAAATTATGTGTGGTATGTGGTGTGAAGATGATGGGTAGAATTAATCTTTCAAGTGAGTCCCACTTTTTTTAAAAACCATGCACAAAACTTACGTGCCTTAGGTTTATATTAATAATCTTTCATTATATAAAGATTTATTAGACATAATGTCAAATGAATCTTTTTTTTTTTTAGACAGAATAATAGTCATTTGATTAATCACAAAGTTTGGCATCCAGCCAATACAAGATTATAAATAAAACAAGCTGTAGAATCAATGTCCAACAACTCAAATGTGAGAATCATAGCCTATTTTACAAGTCTATGTGCTACCCCATTTGCATGCTCTTAACATGTCTTATTCTCCAATTTGAATTATCAATTATTATTCATATAACTGAAGTCAAACAACTAAAAACACTAGTATGCTTCTCCTTTGCTAAAATAGCATCAACAACTTGCACGCTCTTAACATGTCTTATTCTCTAATCTGAATTATCAATTATTACTTGTATGACTAAAGTCTAACAACTAAAAACACCAGCATGCTCCTCCTTTGCTAAAATAGCATCAACAACTTGCGAATAGTCTCCTTCAAAAATAACATTCTTCAGATCAAGATCTTTGCAAAAATAAGTAACCTCTAATAAACCCCTTGCTTCGGCTATAGATGGTTCCACACAAAAAGTTAAAGGTTTCATCAAACTTGCTAGAACATAACCAGCATCATCCCTAATAACAACACCAATACCAATCTTTCTGGTTTCAATATTAATGACTACATCCCAATTGGCTTTAACCCAATTTGTTGGAGAAGCTTCCCAATGAAGAGGCTGGGGCTATCTTGTACAAGTTGGTTGCCTTATATTCTGCATAGCTACCATAAAGTTAGAGCATTCATGTGAAGCATTGCTATAAAGAATTGTAGGATGTAAGAAAGACCCTTCATAAATCATTGCATTTCTTCTCAGCCATATTGACCTAGTAATGACAACAAACAAAACCAGATCCCATGGTGATAACCTCTTCATCATTTAAGTAAAAATGTTATCAAAAGCAATATTAATAATAGAGGTTTTCTGAAAGGACTTTGATTTGAGTAACCACACATCTTATGCTGAAGGACAAGACCAAAGAGCATGTCATGGAGATTCATCATCTTGTAGACAAATAAGGCATACAAAATCAGCAAGCACATTTCTCTTATAGAGATTCAATTTGTGGGAAGAGCATCAACACAAGCACGCCACATGAATACTATAATTGCATTAGTTGTATGCAATGATCATATCTTCTTCCATAGTAAATTGAATTCAAATTGTCTAGAAGATTCCCCCTATTGCCATTAGAGAGTTGCATACATGAGTGGTATGCACTTTTCACACTAAAATGCCCATTGGAAGTACCACTCCACACTAGCTTGTCGGGAACATTGTTTGCAATCACTGGGATCTGCAAAATCTGTGAAATATCATCTTGAGTAAAAATAGATTGAAGGATATCCATGTTCCAAAAACCAACATGTGTGCAATCAGCTATGCAAACAAGGCATCTTCAAATAACATGTTCATAGGGGATTGAATTCGATTGGAACAGCTTATGGTAACCACTTGTCCTTTCAGATATGAACTTGTTTACCATCAACAACCCGCCCTATAATTCCCTCATTTAGTAGGTGTAGTGCTTGCTAAATACTTCAACTAAATGAAGGTTTTGATCCCAATACAGCATAAGTGATAGATGAGTGAGGAAAGTATTTTGCTTTGAAAATTCTACTTTGAAGGGAATTAGGATAATTTAACATTCTCCAAGCTTGCTTAGCCAAGAGTGCTAAATTAAAGAACTCTAGATCCCTAAAACCTAGTCCACCATGTTGCTTCCCCATACATAATGATCTCTAATTCTTCCAATAAATCATAGAACAATTATCTTGATGGCCCTACTAGAAATTAAATATCAAAGAGTTAAGCTTCTTACAGAGAAATTTAGACAATAAAAACACTCTTATACATTAGGTGGAGATTACTTGCAAAACTACTTTAATAAGGATTTCCTTCCCAGCCATAAAAAGAAATTGAGTTTTCCAATTCATATTTACTTCTCACTCTATCCGCAAGACCATTGAAGGCAACCACTTTAAATCTTCCAACTAGAGAAGGGAGACCCAAATGCTTATCAATATTTGAAGAAGCCCTTAATCCTGCAATCTCCATTAAGTATTTTTGTGTAGAGTAACCAGTGTTTTTACTAAAAAAAGAGATGATTTATCTCTATTGAGAAGTTGTCCCGAGGCAGATTCATACACACCTAAGATATTGTTAAGCCTCACTCATTCATGCATATTTCCTTTACAAAATAATATACTGTCATCAGCAAAACAAGAGACGACTCATCCTCAACACACCTCTGGCTATAGGCACGCCAGATAGTTGACCTTGTTGTTGAGCAGCATTTAGTTGAGAACTTAAAGTCTTAGTACAAAGGATAAATAAGTATGGTGAAAAATGACAGCCCTGTCTTAATCCCCTTTGTGGAGTGAACTTGTCAATATGAACACCATTAACCAGAACTGAGAAAGAGGAAGAAGTAATGCAAAATGTAAAATTAGATCAACCCATTTCAATAAAATCCAATTTGGACAACACTGCTGTAAGAAAATCCCATTCAACTCAATCATATGCCTTGCTCATATCCAATTTTAAGGTCATATAACCATGTCTCCCATGAAGATTAGTATGCATAGTGTGAAGAGTTTCATATGCAGCAATGATATTATCAGTGATTAAATGCCTAGGAACAAAGGCACATTGATGTGAAGACATAATAGAAGGTAAAACTAGTTTCAATCTATTGGCAGGCACCTTGGTAATAACTTTATAATCACATTACAAAGATTTATGGGTCGATACTCAATTACAGTCTTTGGGTTTCTGGCTTTAGGGATTAAAACAATATATGTGTAATTTATATCAGCAATATTAGCACCATCATTTAGAAAAGATAACACATCATGACATATATCATCACCAACAATAGACTAGTGAATTTGATAAAAACAAGTACCATATCCATCAGGATCAGGTGCCTTAAAAGGACCTATCTGAAATAGGGCTGTTTTAACTTCCTCCCTTATAAATATTTTTAAAAGATCATTATTTATTGTAAGGGTAACTTTCTCTGCTAGAACATAAAGACATGTCTCTATATTAGATGGAAAAGAGGACGAAAACAACCTTTGACAATATCATGTGAAAGCACTGCCTATTCGTAAAAACATTTCCTTGTTCATCTAAGACTTGCAATATCGTATTCCTTTTCCTCCTTAACTAGCACAATGATGATAATATTTAGTGTTTGATCCCCTTGCTAAAGCCAATTATCTTTTACTTTTTGTTTCCACTTAGTATGCATTCTCTCGAGAAGACAGTTAATTTCATTTTGAAGACCAGTATACTTTTTAACATATTCTGCTGTCAAATCATGTTGCAGAGTTCAAGTCTTTTAACCTTGGTCTGTAAGCAAACATCATTTACAAGGTCTTTACATCTACTCTATTTCTTCAGTTTTAACATGCAACAGTTAAGCTTATTGGTGAGACAATCAAATCCCCACACTGAAGGACGAGTTTGAGACCATACTCCTTAATCACATCTTCACAATCATCATAAGTTGACCAGTTAGCTTCAAAGCAGCATAATCTAGTCAAGGATAGTATATGATGGGTACTGGATTGAGTGGTAATTAATATTGGACAATGATCTGAAGAGGATGAAGCCAAAACCCAGACATCACCATCACCAAATGTTTCACACCAACTTTTTGCGACGACAACTCTATCTAGCCTCTCCTTAGTGAAAGTGTCATCACTTTTGTTGTTTGACCATGTAAATTTTCTTTGGAAAAACCCAGATCACTTAATTGACAGGTTTCTAACACTGTCCTAAAAGACTCCATTTGGTTTTCACATCTTTGAATCCCACCAAATTTTTCTTTGTGAAATAGTAACTCATTAAAGTTATCTAGGCAAAGCCACTGCAAAGGGTTCAAACTAGCCAAATGTCTCAAAATATTTTAGCCTTCATGTCTTCTACATCAGGATGACCATAAAAACATGTGATCATCCAAGTAAAGCTACCAGCCTCATCACTGATCAAAGAGTTAATATGCCTGTAAGAGTAATGATGAATAGCAACATGTACATCCTCTTTCCACAATAAAGTAAAACCACAACCTCTACCAATACCATCAACAGTGAAAAGGCAATGAAAACCCAATGACACTTCCAAACTGTCCATTCTACTTTTATGTAATTTAGTCTCCATCAGAAATATAAAGTTAGGCTTTTTCTCCTTAATCATACGATCAAGGTCTTAAACTGTTCGAGGAGTGACAAGTCCCTGGCAGTTCCAACTTAAAACCTTCATGGTCTCGACAGGGCTGAGAGCCAACCTCAACCAATAAAACCAGAGTTGGACCGAAAGAACTAGTCCTTCTTGATGTTTTTAGAGTATCCTCACAGACCAAAGGTGTACCTACAAACAATGTCCTCTTTCTTATCTCTTCAAACTTAGTGGATGTAGACTCAGAACTCACGACAATACCTCTCAACCTTCTATTCCATTTTATTAAAGAATACATGGGAATATTATCAAATTCAAGTACCGTAGCCTTCATCCCTACTGGATAAACACCAGACCTAAAAACAGGAAGATCATGCAAAGATTCAGGTTCTATTGCATAAAACTTACAAATCAGATTCCCATGTGACTAGTCAGCATCAGACCACTTAGGTCCCAGAGTTTTGTCAACAAAATTTTATTCATCAAGAGCCGTGACATCTATCACCTTATTGTAACCATTATAACTGTCACTAGCCTGTCTGTCAATGGACACTGTCTATCTAAAACAGCATGAGCAGACCCTGTCGAATTAAACTCCACAAACTTACCAATCCCAGTACATTGAATAGGACCAGAAGTCCTCAGTCATGAGCCATATTGTTGAAAGGGTGATGATATTGAGAAATTGAATCCCCATTTTTTGGGCAAACCAACCTAAAGTGTGTGATCCTTCTACTGTGAAAACAAAACCTGGGCAATCTTTCATACTAAATGATATAAATATGCTTTCTCCATCCAACAACATTGCCTTCCCCCTGATTAAAGGTTGCATTAAATCAATTTCAACAAGTATGGACAGAAACTTTCCTCATCCATGACCATGAGAATCAGCCTCCACATGTAACACCTTACCATAGAATCACCAAGTTTAGAACCAACTTCAGAATTCATACATCCAAAAGGCAAATTATGCAATTGTATCTAAAGAAACGTATGAGAGAAAAAGATATCATTGGCTGGAGTGATACAATCAAACTACTTCAAATAAATAAGATGTTGGTCTAATAACCACAATTGCCCATCCCAAATACAATTTAACTCACCAGCAAAAGCAAATTCAACAATGAAAGTGTTCATTCGCACTTCAAAAATATTAATGGCAGCCTCACTTTTCCAAACCTTCTAACATAGTACTTTTGAAGGCTTCATGGTTGATGCGTTCCTCAGCCATTATCTTAGCAATTAAGCAACACTTCTCACATTCAAGCATAACCCGGATATCATCCCCACAACTAAAAGTTTACTTTTTTCAGATTCTGTGTAGAAGATCAATTGCAAATTGAAACAGATGTTGAAAATCAGGCTATAACAGATGATGTGCAACCAACCGAAATCACTGGAGGCTAAAAACCAAACTCATGATACGACAATCAATATTGCCGAAACTAGTGCTTCAGTTTAAAGATGGAGGAGATGTGATCCTGCAGTTTTACATTTGATTTTGTAACTGTAAAGTTTTAATTTCAAACATTCAAATATTGCACAAAGATTGAAAATCTGTTTCTTGTACTCGTGTATATATACACATATGTAATCTGTCATTTATTAAGGAAGCAATCAAAGAATTCCTTGAAACAAGTTTCTCTAATCTTTTACATGGTATCAAACTGACAACCAAAAAGACAAACGTCTCTCAATATGTCTTCACTTCTAACTCATCTACTAGCACCAACAACCAACAAGCCAATAATTCCTCTATTATTTCCATAACCAATGTTGTTACTATCAAGCTTATTTCTGAAAATTCTCTACTTTAGAAAGCCCAACTAGTTCCCTATTTCAACGGCCAAGACCTCTTTGGTTACCTTGATAGTACTATTTCCATGCCTCCAAAAACCATCTCATCCGAAAATAATATCATTCCAAATCCTTCCTACAATCTTTAGGTACGCCAAGATAACATTATTCTTAGCACTCTCATGTCCTCTCTTTCGGAAGGAATTCTTGCTCAAGTAGTTAATTACATCACCTCTCATGATGTCTGGCATGCACTAGACGAAAATTTCTCATCACAATCTCGTGGGAAAATTGTGCAAATTCGCACTCAATTGGCGATTGCCACCAAAAACAACAAATCTGTCACTGAATATCTTCTATTTATCAAGAAACTAATAGATGAATTAGCTATTGCAGGACAACCTATGACTTCTGAAGATGTCATCACATATGTGCTAGCAGCTATCGGCCATGAATATGATAGCTTTATGGCTTCCATCTCAGCAAGACCTGAAAAAGTCTCTCTTGAGGAAATCTATTCGCTGCTGCTCACAACTGAAGCTCGCATTGCTCGACATCAACTTGCCTCTCCCATCCAATAGGCATCCATAAATGTAGCTCAAAAACAATATTAGTCCTTTACAAATAGATGCCGCAACAATTATCGTGGACAGGGGCGAGACAATCATGGTGGCTTCACTAATAATACTCGAAGCAATGATCAAGCTTCTATCATTTGTCAGGTGTGCAACAAACCAGGCCACTCAGCTAGGAAGTGCTACCATCGTTTTGATCTTACTTACCAAGATTCAGTCAAAATCGAAAATAAGCAAGTCATGGTAGCAACTAATGGACCAACTTGGAACACTGAATGACATGCAGATATGGGTGCTACTTATCACATGACAAACGACCTCAACAATCTGAGTCTTCAAAATGAAGATTACAATAGAACAGATAATGTTCTAGTGGGAAATAGTCAAGGTTTGCAAATAGCTAAAACTGGCTCTACTCAACTTTCTACTCCTACTTCTTCCTTTACTCTTAACTAACAACGTTCTTCTTATTTTCGAAATTCAAAAGAATCTATTATCTATACATCAATTTTGTATTGACAATCGCATGTATTTTGAATTTTATAATCACTTCTTTCTTGTAAAGGATTACTCGGGGAAGGTCCATCATCAAGGCCACCTCAATAATAGCCTTTATCAATTCACCACCAGCACCCGAACACCTCAAGTCTTCTCTGTTGTTCGCGCTTCCACTCGAGAATGGCATCATCATCTTGGACACACCTCAACACCAATTCTCAATAAAGTCCTTTGTCAAAACAACCTTTCAGTCGACAAGCATAATCTCTATTCCGTTTGCTTCGAATGTCAAACGGCTAAGAGTCACGATTTACCATTTCATTTGTCTCAAAATGTTTCTACTCTTCCCTTAGATTTAATTTTCAGTGATGTATGGGGTCCCTCCTTTGTGGTTTCTACCACTGGAGCTAAATACTATGTCAACTTTCTTGATGATTATTCTAAATTTGTTTGGTTGTTTCCAATGAAATTTAAATCCGATGTTGAAATGATATTTTTCCAATTTCAAGCGTATGTTAAGAAACACTTTGAAAGAAAAATTAAAGCCATTCAATCGGATTGGGGTGGTGAATTCCGTCGTTTGAACACACATATTTCAAACAAACAGGAATCAATCATTGTTTATCCTGCCCATACACTCACCAACAAAATGGAGCTATTGAGCATAAACATCGACATATTGTTGAAGTCGGATTAAGTTTGTTGGCTCATTCAAAATTGCCACTATCCTACTAGGAAGATGCATTCCAAACCGCAACATATATCATCAATCGCCTCCCAACACCTGTTCGTAAATACCAATCTCCCTTCCAAATTCTGTATCATCGGCAGTCGGACTACACATTCATGCGTGTATTTGGTTGCGCGTGTTGGCCAATATGCGTCCATACAACAAAAATAAAATGAGTTTTCGGTCCCAAACATGCATCTTTCTTGGATATATCATCTGTCATCAAGGAGACAAATGTCTTGATCCATCAACAAACAAAATTTATATTTCAAGGCTTGTTATCTTTGATGAAACAATTTTTCCTCCCATCAAAAGCATCTCATCCGACTCCAATTTTGTCCAAATCATGTCTCTTCCCTCAAATCTCACTGTTCCAAATCAAACCAGATTTACATATTTGAAACCGGATTCAATTTCCATTAGCACACACTCTGCACCTTGTCTTTCTCTTTTTGCAGGGATAGATGCATTGAGATCAACTCAACCTGCCACTCCATCTTCGGCACAGCAAGCTTCGAATACTCATCCAATGCTAACGAGGTCCAAGAATAATATTCATCAACCTCGAAAGCATTCAGATGACTATATTCGTTATCCTCTTCCAAAGGCCTTAATCACAAAAACTGTAGCCTCCAATCATGAGCCAACATGTTATACGGAAGCATCCAAACATGTACATTGGCGAGAAGCAATGAATTGAGAATTCGATGCTCTCTTAAAGAATGGAACCTGGTCTCTAGTCATTCCTTCCAACAATGCTAATATAGTCGGATGTCGCTGGGTCTACTGTGTTAAAAAGGAATGCCGATGGAACTATTAAGCGTCACAAAGTTAGATTAGTTGCCAAAGGCTTTCATCAACAAGAAGGAATTGATTTTTCAAAGACCTTTAGTTCAATTGTAAAGCATGCAACAATTCGGCTAATCCTATCAATTGCAATTTCACATGGCTGGCCGACACTTCAACTTGATGTGCAAAATGCATTTTTGCATGGTGACTTACAATAATAAGAGGTTTCATGACTCAACTCAAGGCTACATTCATCCACAATTTTTGAATCATGTATGCAAGCTTCACAAATCACTTTATGGTCTACACCAAGCTCCACATGCTTGGTTTTCAAAGCGGTTGGACAAACTCAAGTCTTTGAAATTCTATGAAAGTCAAGTCGATAGTTCTCTCTTTATTCTTAAAACGAAAACAAAGGTTGTTTACATTTTGATATACGTTGATGACATACTAATTACTGGTTCAAACTCTAATGCTATCAACAGAGCCATTGCAAGCTTGAAAGAGTCCTTTGCTGTCAAAGAGCTGGGCGACCTCCATTTCTTCCTTGGAGTATAAGCTGTCCAAAGTATTGAAGGTGTTTATCTCATTCAAAGGAAATATATTGTTGATTTGCTCAAGAGAAGCAAAATGGATAAAGCCAAACCGTGTAGCACTCCGATGGCTTCCACTTGTCATCTAACAGCAAACGATGGCACTCCATTTGGTGATGCAGGGCTATATCAAAGCATCATTGGCAGTATGCAGTACCTAGCCTTTACACGACCAGATTTGGCTTTTGTAGTCCATAAAGTGAGCAAATTCATGCACAAACCTATGGAACCACATTGGCAAGCTATTAAACAGATACTTCGGTATCTTAAGCACACAATTTCAACAGGTCTATTAATTACCAAAGCCAAGGATTTTAGATTACAAGCTTATTCAAATTCAGATTGGGCAGCCGATAGGAATGATCGACAATCAGTTGGTGCACATTGCATTTTTCATGGACCTAATCTCATTTCTTGGAGCTGTAAACAACAGCAAACAGTGGCTAGAAGTAGTACCAAAGCTGAATACAAGTCGCTTGCAAGCACAGCAACCAAGTTAATTTGGTTAAAATCCATCCTATTCGAGCTTGGGATTCCTATGCATCAACCACCGCTTCTTGGGTACGATAATATTGGCACAACATATTTATCATCCAATCATGTATTTCATGCACGCACAAAACACATTGAAATTGATTTTCACTTTGTTAGAGATCAAGTGGCCCGAAAACAACTCTCAGTACAATTCATTTCAAGCAGGGATCAATTAGCCGATTCATTGACAAAACCATTGCCGCCTATTAAATTTCAAAATGTGCAATTTAATCTGAATGTTCATGATCTCCCTTTCAGATTGAGGGGGCGTGTAGAAGATCAATTGCAAATTGAAAGTGATGCTGAAAATCAGGCTCTAACAAATGAAGTGCAATTAACCGAAATCACTGGAGGCTGAAAATCAAATTCATGATACATCAATCAATATTGCCGAAACTGGTGCTTCAGTTTAAAGATGGAGGAGATGTAATCCTGCGATTTTACATTTGATTTGTAAAATACTGCACAAAAGATAGGAAATTTGTTTCTTGTACTCGTGTATATATACACCTACGTATTCTGTCATTTATCAGGGAAGCAATCCAAGAATTCCTTGAAACAAGTTTCTCTAATCTTTTACATTCTATGAGACCAAGTTTATCCCACAAGTATGTAATGTCATCTGCCATAATCCAAAAACCAACCGAGAAGAGAAATTAGCGAACTAGATCTTTCACCAAATTGTGAAAGAACCAATTTTCTCTTCACTCAAACCATGAGAGAAAGACCCATCCATGAAAAAATTGCCACTGCAATCGCCGGAGCTTTTCTAAAATCAAAATCGTTTCTATTTCAACACACGGCTCAACTGAACTTCAAACGAATCTGATAATATTTAATGTGACATACAATATTTAATATAAAAGTTACATTAAATGTGGGTTACATTATATCCATCTCTTTTGTAATGGAATAAAAATATTGGAACAAATAATTGCATGACTCCTAATCCAATCTCCGTGCTTCATCCTCGATTCCCCTAAAGAAATCAAATATTGTTCCCGCCCCCATGGTTCAATACACTTGAGAGCATCATATCTAACACAATTTTAATGTTCAAGAGAGGCAGTAAAGTCAACCAGACTTCCTCACTCAATTATTTAATCAATTAATCAAATATGACCAAAAATTCCCCACACTTAATCAATCATATCATTTTTTTTTTATAATTATTCTCCGTTCTTCTAAATTCATTCAGCAACTCACAATTCTATTTAAAACCATGCCCAAGTTCGATGTCATGATCACATGCTTTATGATTTTTTGAGGCTTTGAGCCACGAGCCAACTATATATATACATATATATATATGATTTTTTTTATTCGCTACATTTTAATTTTCTATTACTTGTTATGGTTTCCTTTATTATAAGGGTATGAATAGATATTTAGAGAGGTTTGAATAGTGAGATGAGATGAGATAAAAATTAAAAATTGAGTAAAATATTGTTAAAATATTTTTTTTATTTTGAGATTTGAAAAAATTGAATTGTTTATTATATGTTATGTGAGAATTTGAAAAAGTTGTAATGATTAGATGAGATGAGTTGAGATACTTTATCACTCCAAACAACGCAATCTAGTTTGGATTTGAGAAGAATTTCTGTTAGCTCGAAATTAAGATTGATCATTTTCAAAATCGACGATAACTGTTCATGGGATACAACATTAAACTACTCATCGTGTCTCTATTATATTCTAGTACTCTCAGTTGGTCATTAATTGGCAAAACAAGCGATGATTGTACTAGATTAGATTGACAAAAACAATATCTAGATCCCTTTTGTAACTACTCATCATGATGAAGTCAACTAATTGAAAGCTAGGGTTCTTTCTTGCACACTGGATACATTAATCCAGTAGGGGGGATTGGAGTTCACGCCTATCCAGCAAAGAGCACAGTTGAGTTTTGACCATTTTAAAGCGGATCCAATTAGGGAGGCAGGCCCCTATGAACCCAGTTCTATTCAAGTTAGGCCCACCATACTCAGAATATTACTCGATTTGTGCAGGCAAACCTATTGTTTCATCTTCCATAAATATAAGCCGGTGGAATGGACACATCTTCCCACTCAACGTTGTGAATGTCATGTTCTTCATACCGGCTGGTTATAGAGTTTATATATATATATATATAAATATTTATATATATATGTTAAATAATGTTATTTTTTATCTTACATTTTATCATCTGCAATCACGCTTACTATGTAGTACATTTAAG
>QEOT01123505.1:4771-64935 GCA_003123785.1 Pterocarya stenoptera
GTGTTTGTTAGTTTCAAGAATTATAGATGTGATTGTTGGGTGGAAGAATGGTTGGTAAAATGTTTTTGTTGGTTTCAAGAATTATAGATGTGATTATTGGGTAGAAGAAAGGTTGGCAAACGAAGATATTTGGTTTCAAGAATTGTAGATATGATTATTGAATGGAAGGTTTGGCAAAAAAATAAAAAAGATTGTTGAAAAATAATTATTAAATTATAAATTAAATTATTAATTTAATTGTGAAATATGAAAAAAAAAATTAGAAAAAAAAATTATTAAATTAATAGTATTTTATTATTATTTTGACTAACAGATGGATAATCCAATGTGTGAATCTCTCTTGAATAGAATAGGCAAAAGGCAAAATATGTGATTTTATCCAAATTTTGGCTTTGCCTTTGCCTATTCCAATGCAAATGCTCTAATCATTTGAATGTTGAGATAAAATGATAAATTTGTGAATAGTTGTGAAAATATTTTTGAATAGAAATAAAATAGTTTGAGTTAAAATGTGTCATTGGGTTTTGTGAAATGAGAGAGAAAAGTTCAATAAAAATATTATAAAATTAAAATATTGTTAAAATATAATTTTCTAATATAATTTTTATTTTGGAATTTGAAAATTTTAAATTATTTTTTGTGTTTTCTATGGAAGTTTGGGGAAGTTCTAATGATTAGGTATGATTAGATGAAAAATTTGAAGATTTAGAATTAAAATGTTTGTGTTTGAGTGATATTTAGATGTTGAGATGAGATTATCTCATCTGATGATCGAATGAGCTGTAAGGCCTCGTTTAAGAACACATCCCATCTCATCTCATTCTCAAATATCATTCAAATACAGATACTTTTCAATTTCAAATTTTTAACTTTTTCATCTAATCATTATAACTTTTCTAAACTTTCAAACAAAATACTAAAAAATAATTAAACTTTTTCAAATTTTAAAACAAAAATAATATTAAAAAATAATATTATAATAATATTTTAACTTTATAATATTTTTATTCAACTTTTTATCACTCTTTTCTTAAAATCCAATGATAGGTCATGTAAGGTTTGACTTGGGATATGATTGACCATTTTACTTATTTGAGCAACTTGATTTACCACGTTTGGTTTCACAGATGGTCTAAACCCATATTATTTTATCACATATTATCTTATCTGATCTCAACATTCAAACACCATTCAAATGCAAACACTTTTCAAATTTTTAATTTTTTCATTTAATCATTACAACTTGATCAAACTTCAAAACAAAACATTAAAAAAAAAAAAAAAACAATTCAATTGTTTCAAATCTTAAATAATATTAAAAAATAATATTCTAATAATATTTTAACTTTATAATATTTTTAATCAACTTTTCACTTTCCTTTTCTTAACTCAAATTATTTCACTATTATTTACAAACAATTTCATTAATATTCGGAAATTTATTATCTTATTTCAACATCCAAACGTGGCTTAAAGAGTTGACGTAGGAGCATTCAATCATATCTACTTCTATGTCCTTTTTAGAGGAAAAGATAGGAAAGATAGTAGATGTATCTTCTCAGCCTGCATATTCTTCAAAAAAGCATTCTAGATTAGTGGTCCATAACCATGTTCCTTTTGCAAAAGAAAATAAAATTAATGCAACACTGTTCTATGTGGTCAGTTTAGTTATGATTTCAGGTACTGCATGTGCAACATGTTATATGGCCATAATATATTTTCAACTGTACGTAAGGTTGGCGTACAAAATGGTACCGAGAGAAGATGACCTGATGCAAGGCTAGCAATACTTATTGCTCAGTTAATAATGGAGAAGATTTAGTCATAGATAAGCTCTGATAACAGAGGTCCATCTGAATGTAGAGTTGCTCATTTTCAAACCAAGAAGTATCCAACTATATTGAGACCCTACAAAAGCAAGATGGTGAAACTAATTACGACTAACATATTAAGAAGAAATCCAAAAATGTGATGCAAAATATATACATACCTACAGTAGCCAAAGCTTGAACTTTCATCATAACTATGAATCTTCTTTGTTCTAGACAATCATGTTTTATCCAACTTTACTTCATCTGTTTCTATATCAAAAGTATCTTTTGCAAGTTCTACCACTTGTTGATGGCCAGAAAAGCTAGGACTCAAAAGGATTTAACAGGACAGATTCTGCCAAAAGTTACAAAGATGCACCATACTTATCCAAAAGAGGAAATTTAATAAGAAAATGGAGACACTACTTTGTAGCCACTAAAATGTTCCTGCCATCCCTGTAACAAATCGACCGGCAATGGTCGTAAAAACTAAAGATATCTTAAATAGTCATGAAATTTAAGATTAATTCAATTTTCACTAAAAAGAACAACATATACCTGTTCTGAACAATGACAACAATATTATATCTAGAGCTATGATACAATATTGTTGGTGAAAGAGATATGGAATTTCAGGACTGCCACCCTTTAAAACAACATATATGCTTCGAAGGAACATATATCTAGAACAACAAAACTGAAGAGAGGTATATGGAATTTCACCAACGAAAATCGTAATTTAACCAAGCTGGGATTGATAGGCAACGAAATCTTGCCAATGCAAAATGGGTTAAATTCGGGCTTTATTTGCTCCAATCCCTCCAACCTTCTATGCAAAATAACTTGTACTTTACTTTAAAATATCCGTCTGTTTTGGATGCTAATATTTTACCTATAAGCTACTTATTTCCTGTGTGCAGTGCATTTCAATCACTGATAGACATATTTGAATATTCTAATGTTAAATGAAATATTGGAAGGCACCCATGGTTAGCATGGAAATAAGCATTATCATTGAACTTTGTGTAGAATTCTAGATTTTGAGGGTTATATCCTGTTTGTAATTTGGTGTTCAGATTTGTTATTCGTATGAATACATTATACAATGCTAGAAAAAAGAAGAAGAAGATGAAATGCACAATCTTTTATTTTAACTTTTCTGAACACCTTGATGTCAAACCTAATAATATTTACGTAAAAAATAGTGTTTATAAACTTGATAATTTTCGATGTGCAACTCTCACTAACGAGAGCCTGCCAATTGAATGATGATTTTGTATGTTGGCCCATTTATGTAAAGAATGATATTTTTAATTGGGTTTTGTTCAGAATCTATATTTGAAGAGCTTTTTCATCTTGGTTTTTGTTATCAATTCAACGTTTCCAACAGAATTTTCATGAATCTCCAAGTTTTCATGCATGTTATAAAATGATAGTGTATTCTTCCATTTCAAAGAAATTACTTAATGAATTGCTACTATTGTCTGCTTTTGATGAAAGATTTTATTCCTATTGGGACTTTTTTATTCCCTCAACCGAATACTAGGCGGACATGCCTTTGCACGTAGCACCCTTACTACTATATATATATAGAGAGAGAGAGATTTTATTTGTAGTCCAGAGTAAGGGATTGCATGTGCAGTTTCATAGATAAATGAGGATAAAAGGGAAAAAAATAATTTTAAAAAGGATATTATTGTAATTTTAATTTTTTAAAACATAACTATATGAGTTTGCATAAGCGGCCCCCATTTAGAGACTGTATGTAAACTAACTCATATATATATAATATACGTGCGCGTATAATTAGCGTGGGAAGCCTATTTCCAATTTAAATATTTCTTACCTCGAGTAATTCTAGGCCTATTGACACGTACCATTTGAAAGTAAACAATGCTATGTCCACAGAGAATTCTCAACGAGGCCAAGATCCTTTGGATCAATTGGTAGCACCTTAGTTTCTCACTAAGAGAACCAATGATCGAATGCCCCCTCCCCATATATAAAAAAAAAAAAGAAAAAAGAAAAAAAGAAGAGAATTCTCAATGAGAATCTTCACCGATCAGTTTTTTTTTTTTGAAACATTTTTTTAAAGTATTTAAATATTTAAAAAAAATCACAAATTCATTTAAAAACTCTTCCTTAAAACACAAATTAAAAATAAAATAAAATGCAATTTGGTAAAATTTTACAGTAAAAAGTTTATGTAGGAATAGTATTTTCCTTTGAAAGTTATGCAATATTTTACAAGCTGACCGCTGACCCTAACAAAAATAAAAGAAGATTTAAAAACCAAGAGGGAATAAAAACATTAGATGAGGTTTGAATAGTGAGTTGAGATAAAGTTAAAAGTTGAATAAAATATTATTAGAATATTATTTTTTAATATTATTATTATTTTGAAATTTAAAAAAGTTGAATTGTTTATTATATTTTATGTGAAAATTTAAAAAAATTGTAATGATTAGATGAGATGAGTTAAAACCATCTTTGTATCCAAACCCTGCTAAAAAATATTTAATCTGTAAAATTTTTAAAAAGTTTAATTACTTCTTAGCTTTGGTCCTCAAAATAATTATATTTTGTTTTCCAAATTTTTGTTTTAATTTGATTTTTTATTCCAAGTGCTGTGTTTTTAAATAGTTGTTTGATTTATTTAAATGTTATTTTCATAACCGTTTGATCAATAGAGTTGATGTGTGAAATATGTATCAAACTTCAATCGGATTTGACATGACGATTGCGATTATTCAGGGGAGATGATGAAAAGGACCATTACTGATCAGAATGCAAAAATCATAAATCAAACTGTTAATTGGTTGGATTTGACCACGATGCTTAATCATGCATTAAGTTGAAATCATGGATCGAGTGAAAACGAAGCCCAAACTTAGCATGCGAAGGCTATTTCATGCCCTCATAGCTCTGGCCTCGACTACTTCTACGAGCAGGTAATAATTTTCCAGAAGTATACTTTTATGAAAGAATTTGAGCTTTTTCTCAAGAAAACTCATTGGCTAAAACACCATTGCTGCCACTTCCAGCGGCAACTAATGCGTGGATGCCACTTTGTGATCGACATCTTTCACTGCCCCCATTATCAAATGCATAGGTTATATACATCTCATTAGAAACCTTGCCCGTCATCAAGCTTACCACAGTCAACAAGATACTTTTCTTTGGACAAGAAGATTTTTTTATGAGACACTTTTCATAACTAAAAAATGAAAACTTTTCCTGATATTGATAATGAAAATCAGTGTTGAACATATATACTTTTTATCATATGAAGAAACTCAGTACGCATACGTACATTTTTCATACCCAACAGATGGTACTATTATCACATATGGATTGTTTATTGCATATGCAATTTCTTTACAAAAAGAGGACAAAAGCTGCATGGTCAGTAGATTAAATTGACATATTCCAGATGTAAACAAGTATATCATTATTTCTTACTGTTCAAGTGCTTAATGTGGCATTGCTTTTAACATCTCGCCATAATTTGATGTAATTCAAGCATTACGACCGTTTCTGCATCGCTGGATTGGTAAGCGGAAGTACTTGGCGAAAGAAGTTCTGGGAACTGGGATGAGCTTCCCAACCATAGCCAGAGGCCAGCTGTCAGAATTACAAGGGAAAAAGTTCAGGCCCATAGCAACTGGAGTAAAATAATTTTTAGCACCTGCATGCATGTTAACTTCGGACCTGAAGCTTACATACTTTATTTTGTTCACCTATGGTAACAAATGTAATATGAGAACTAGTTCAGAGGTCTAATTAGGAATTAGCAGGCTGTCAAAACAATGTTCAGATAGTTTTAGATCATATTTCCCATTTTCCCCCTTTCGCTGCAAGAAAGGATAGACTATACAGTTTAAAGATCCCTCCGGTTGGCAGTTCTTTGGAAAATATCACAAACCTTGGTATAACATTGAATACTATTTCCTTTTCGACATAAAAATGGTTTCCTACTGTTTAGACTAATTAAATGTTGCGGGACCTAAGTGGTGTTGAATATAAATGTGATACCACACTGACACAATATAGGATGCATTGCAGAGGTTTCAGAAATTCGATGAAATAAGACTCCAATTATTTTTATATCCAGACTTGGAAGTATCTTATCAATGGCTACTGACAAATGACTGAACTAACCTGACAAGACCAATACCAATGGTTATAAGCCATTGCTTCCCATTGAGTTTTTCTGTTGATGTAAATTTTCCAAGGAATTCAATGATAATTATCTACAAAATTGTTAAAACAAGCATTATTAATAGCAAGTGATTGCAAATGTGAAATACTGAGAGTTTGTTAAAACATTATACTGGCTGGCTACCTGAAGTACTAAAGTCATTCCAACTATACCCATGAAGAGGTGGTTTCTGGTGACTCCACTGAAGACGTTTATTTCATCTGGTTTCCGAGCATTGAACTCGTTGAATATCTGTATTTGAAACATTGGCAAACTAAATGTTGCAACTTATATAGATAGGAAAGTAAAAGTAAGTTAAAAGTACACAATTAGGTAAAAGGTCAGTTTTCCTTATTTCATTGAAATCCATCTATGATATCCGATTAATTTAAAACCTTTTCAAATTGGATTTAATTGGTTCAAAATGTTGAATTTGAACCCAAGACTGAATTCACAAGGCACTCTTGTCAATGATTAGTTAACTAGTTATTTGACTAGACTGGCCCAAACATTAGTTTCTACTTTTCTACCCTGATATTCTAAGCTTTAGATTAGTTTCATAAAGTTCTAAAACACAAAGATCAGCTATTCAATTAAAATATAATTTCCACAAGATTTCAGATGTCGATTTGTGTTCAAACCCTAGTTTCCGACTCGTCTGTGGTGATTTAGGTGAGTTTTCTTTATGTTGTCTTAAGTTTTTCCTTCAAGATTCACATTGAATGACAATCCCAATGGATTCTTTTATCTTCTTGAATGGTTTTGACAACGCCAGTGAAGGAATCGATCTTTCATAAAAACTAGTGTGATTATGTCATGACAAGCATTTTGGCTACTCATGGTTCTTTCATGGTGTTTTTATTTATTTATCAGAATTCCATTCCTCTCCAGTTTGTTGTTTGATTGTGTTGATGTTAAGTCAAGACTTTAGAATAAAATAAAAATGGAGAAAGATGCATTCAGTGTGCTGTTCTGCTGTCTACACAATCTGCCAATAATAAGTTCCGTAAACAACATGATTATGGCAGTGTTGCTTGGTTTTATGACGTATGATTTTTAAACATAGTTTTGAAGTGGCATGTTAGAATTTTGAAACAGAGCTAGAATTGGTGAAAACAAAGTTTTACAAGCCATGTTGTCACTTAATGTTAGAAACTCGTATCATCAACAATTTGAGCTGAATAGTGAATACTCGATTAATTTCTATGTCTTGACCTCCAATAAAACATGGGGATCCTTGTTCAAACTTGGTTCATATAAATACTAACTAAGCTCGAACTCAACAAGAGCTCAAATCAAACAAAGTAAAACAAGGTGAGCTCAAGCTCGGCTTGAAATTGAATCCAGTATTTTAGGAAGGCAAGATGATTTTATGTCGATGACATTGTGAATATAGGAAGTGGCGGAGTTATCAGGCTGAAACAATTTTTTACAGCAGTGCCTTTCACACCAAAGATTTGGGTAAACTTGCATACTTCCTTGGAATTGAGGTTGCAAGGTCAAAGATAGGCATTAACTTATCTCAGAGGAAGTATGTACATGCTCGAGGAAGCTGGAATATTGGATAGATGGAGGAGACTTGTTCTTGGATCTTAGCAGAAACAATCAACTAGTTGGGAAACTCAATTATCTCACCATCACAATATCAGATATCTCAAATGCAGTTAGTGTGGTGAGTCAGTTCTAAGACGTTCTGAGATTCACATTGGGACATTGCCATCCTTATTATTCGAGATACCAAAAGAAAGCCCAGGGTGAGGTATACTATTTAGGAAAATTGGTCATCTCAGGGTAGAAGACTTCACGGTCGCATGAATCTAGAGTTGGAGTCTTTGCCAAGAAGAGGTACCAAGTGTTTGTAGCAAAGTAGAAACTTCATATTTAATATGCTATTTTCATATCGAAGACTGAGTTTAATGTTTAAGTTTCTTTAAGAGGGTAAGCCTCTAAGAGGTTTTCATGACATGGTATGTTGTTTAGTCTATTTATAAAGTTTTCTTTAAATACATTTCTCACAATCACCTATAAATTGCTTATCCATTCACCGTCCGAACATGATCTAAAATCCTTCCCTAGCAAAGGTTTGTTGTTTTCTGAACATGATCCCTTCTGAATAGAAACTAACAAAAATGCATATTAGGTTGGATCAGCTGTGGATTGCAAGTCTAGTAATCTACTTCAGGATATTGCACTTTTGTGGGAGAAAACTTTGTGACTTGACATTGCAAAAAAACATAATGGTCGCTAGGCCAAGTTGCAAAAGCATTGTTCAAAGGCATGGCACATGTAGTTTGAGTTATTATAGTTGAAAATATTGCTGAAGGGAGAAAGGTATGACTCTAATGATACCGTAAGATGGTACTATGAAAATAGGGCGGCAATTAATATTGCACACAACTGGCTCGACAACATGATTGCAAGCGAAATATCTTTGTCACAACTTAGAATATACTTTGGAAAAGGAAGAATCTATTAGCGCCTTTCACACGACTATATTGTACCTATCTTACTCTAGTACAAATAACTGGTTATTGGAATGAGAACCCAATTATGGGTTCTTTTCCTCCGAGAGTCATACTCTCTCTCTATCCCCCCATGGGCGCAGGAATGAATTACTTACTTGGCAAAGGACAAATGCATTGAATATCATAGTGTTCTTCACTTGAGTTGGATTTTCTACGTTGTCAAGATGAAGAATACTCGTGCCCCAGAAGTTGAGAACAAGGAGAACACTAACTTGATACAAGGCCTGCAATGTCAAGTATATAAGTCGAACAGAACAGAAATATATTACACATTTTCTGTGGTGCTATCTTCCAATAAAATAAAGCTCATAGAGAACAGATACCTGAATGAATAGGTTCCTCCACATGACATTAGTTATAAGAGGTTCCCTAGGAAAACAGACGAGATATCTCATCACTCCAAATCATATGATTTAAATAGTGGCTCAAGTAGACAATATGATCATACAAATATAGAAAAAGCATTCAAATATCTACATAAAGCTTCTCCAATTTTAATTTATTAAAGATTCCTAAACCCCATAATTCTAAAACAAGCATGAATTAAGGGAGGGTAAAGAGAGGAAAAGAAATTAAAAGAGAATGGGCCATGACTCTACACCTCCTTTCCATCCTCTCCTAACAGAAAAAACACTCAGGTTAATAATGCACTAGACCGAGAATGATGAAAATTCAGCATTATTCATAATAATTCGGAAAGCCAAGCCAAATCAGTAGACCTGCAGATTGTGGCATCAAACATTTGGAAATCAATTTAACCATAACATGGATCCTGCTTGCTCAAGATATCCGATACTACTGAAATAACAGAAACCATTGTGATAATGAACAGTATGTACTAAGCCATTTGTCTTGAAATTTTGTAAGGGTAATCACCCGAGTATTTAACAAGTACAAGCAAAACCTACACTAAGGGCATGTTTGGACATTATGAGAATTCTCAAAATTCTCAAAACTTATCATAATTTCATTTCCAAACATCACTTAAACACAAAACACTTTTTCAATTTAAAATTTTCAATTTTTTCATCTAATCATTATTCAAAAACAAAAATCAAAACAACTTTTACAAACTTCAAAACAAAAATAATATTCAAACAATGTTTTAACTTTATAATATTTTTATTCAACTTTTTCTCTCTCCTTTCCCAAAACCCAACAAAACATCTTCACTCCAACCATTTACAACTATCACAAAATTTTGAGATACTTCAAGTGTCCAAATATGCCCTAAAGTGACAACAATATAAACTAAAATTTATAAAACAGATATAATGGCAATAACATATACAATATCATGAAACCAAACTACATAGAACTTGAAAAGCACTGAATCTATAACTATATAACTACATAATCAGTAAGGAACATTAGCACAAACCTTCGGCCAACTGGTGATCTATGCATAAGGTGGTCAGTAGGTAGTTCTGTAGCCAAAGCAAGTGCTCCAAGAGTATCCATTATTAGATTAACCCATAGAAGCTGCAGCAAAGAGACACATGGCAATTTCATTCTTGGTAACTTGAAGGGACAATTGAGTGATAACATAAAAAATTGGCCAACTGCAAGCAATCCAACTTCATGATGGCATAGACAACCAATAAAACCCTGAGCACTAAATTATGGTGAAAGATTAAGTGCCAGATGTTGTGTACCTGAAAACTTCCCCAGAGAAAAATGAACAAATAAAAGCATTTATAGCTCATTGTGATATCAAAAGATCAGGAAGCAGACATATACATACATATATATATATATACATATAGAAAGATAAACTTAAATTCCAATTGTTATCTTTGCCAGCTCTTTGTGTATACCAAATTTTTTATGCACTGAGATCATGTAATCACCTTAAGATTGACAAAACACATTTAAATGATGGAACTTATAGAGTGTGGGGCCCAACAGTCTATTTTAGGAATAAAGCAATGGTATGAAAAAAAGAAGGTTTTGGTATATTCATCAGAAACTGAAATTTTCCGAGAATGCTCATGCCAAAGTAGTGATAAATGCATATATTTTGGACCTATTCCCAGATTCTTCGTCCGGTTCACATGTCATATTTTAGAGTGCTCAAAGCAGGTTCATAACCAATTATTACAGTACCCACTATCTGAGGGGTAGAGAGGGAGGGAGAGAGAGAGAGAAAGAGAGAAGAACCTGCACTGCATTTAAAGGAACATCACCAGAGGATACTGCTGCCACAACATTAATCGCAAGAGCTGCGACGTTAACGGTGAGCTGGAATTGAATAAATTTCTGAATATTTGCATATACAGAACGTCCCCAGCGGACAACCTAGCCAGAGTAAATAAAGAAAATCCATACACATTACAAATATGAGATATTGGGGATTGCTATAACTTTTCTACCATATTCAATCACATAAAGGAGAGGAAAAATTAGAAAGAAAATACGTGCACCATAACTTATTATTAGTCAACAGAAATCTACAAGGTATCAGCACCGGACTCATCGGATCATATATAAATCTACAAGGTATTTGCACTGGCTTACCTGAGACCATAGTGGTAAACCCCACGTGAAAGAGGCAGCTACTTATTCCTTGATGGGATAATATATAATCAGTAAACTCAACAAAGTCCCCATCCAGAAGCTTAGGCTGTTAAATTGTAGTACAACCAGTGCCTCTCCCCAACAAGAATTATAAAAAGGTTGACAGTAAATTTTGAAACCATCTTAACGTGGATCTGTTACACAAATGAACTGATAGGAGAATTTCAAAATAGCAATTACTTCCAAGCTGATTGAACCAATGACAGATTAACAGGTCTGGTTATACCACTCCCAATCTAAGCATGTTTTAACACTAAAAATGCATTCACACCACAAAAATAAAGGTTAGGGTTTAGATGCCTGTTAAGAAACATTTGGATTATGAATGATTTTCTAGAAAGGGGAGAGTACTGGAATAGGAAACTAAGTGCAGGGTAAGGCTTTATATTATACATCAATTCCAAAAAAGGGTTGTTTTACGAATCAAGCAAGAAAAGAATTGAATTTGTAACTAATTAAGGTTTTAGGTCAACCCTAGAACATTTAATTGTAAAGATGATTTTTGCATGGATTTTTAATAAATATCAAATGATTTATATAGAAACTTGAAATTTTTAACGTGGAAGTATTTTCAAAGGGACAACAAATTGAAAAACCAATTGACCGGGTACTGGTTACCTAGCAGGCCATGCAAGGAGTGGGCAAGTTTTTCCTACTTAAGCTAGGAAGTCCTAACCTAACCTATTCTCCTATAAATAAGACCTTAAGCCTCCAATTTTATCATACGCCATCCCATCATATTGAGAAGAAAAGAGGCAGAAAATATCTTCAAGAGATCCAACCCGAGCCATACCCGTCAAGCCAAACCTACCAAACCTAAATTCTCTTCTCTATTTCCTGATTCATAGAGCACAAAATTTTGAGAGATTCTTCAACATATCATTAAGTTTTTAGCCTTTCGGTACCATATGTAAGGGAAGCAAATAACACCACATCTAGCAGCCAACATCAAGAGGGATAGGAGGAGAATGTGAGAGCTTTGAGTAATTCAGCGAGTGATCCTTCGGTAAGTGAAAACCAGTTTTCAGGCTCTCGATATTTCAAAGTTAAAAATGGTGCAACAGCTTGGCATTAGAAATTTGTTGGATGAGTTGGACTCTAAAGTAGTGGTGGGTTGGCTGAGGTCTGGTACTTGCAATTTCTTTAAACAAATTCAAACTTTGTTTCAGCTGTTGAACTGAAGTATTTGTCATATCTATGGGGAAGCCAACATGGTAGCAGATTTTTTAGCAAAGGAAGGTGCTAAAAGCAAGATCATGGCTTTTGATGGCAACGACGTTGGCCCTAGGCGTTTGCGTGGTCATTTGCGGACGGATTGTTTGGAATTGCCTTATTTACATAGATAAGTCCTTGAGTTTTGATTGGATGTATATGGTTATTCCTTCGCCTCAGTGAGGGATTTTTAATAAAGGTTCTATTCTCCAAAAAAAAAAAATAAATAAATAAAAATAAAATTCAAAGTTGTTAAAAAGTTATTATTGGGGTTTTTAATGCTGGAAGGAGAGAAGAACGATTTGCAGAAGAGGATTTTCATGTATGGGTGAATAGCAGGCAAGACATGATTTTCCAAGAAATATAATACAAGTGTTTTTATGGCCCCATAACCAAAACCTATTATCCAAAAAAACTGTAATCTGGCGTGCCCTTACACTAGTTTATGTTTTCCACATTTTTTTATCAAGCCACTTAAGAATTAATTTCTTCCTTTTAAGCATCTCTAGGCACTTCCATGACAAACTAGAGCAATTCTCATTAATACTGGTATTTCCTCCATACTTGTGCATTAATCAAATGGTGTTAATACACCCTAAAACCTTAGCTTTTATGTCTCCCCAAAGCGTGTCATAATTATCCTAGATTCACCTTTTTTGAGTTGACTAAATATTCGATTACTAAGCTGCAAGGCAATTATGAGCATTACAACAATTTAGTTATTATAAACTTGTTACTTTAAAATTCGAACTATAGAGAACCTTTTCCAGGTTTATATCATTTCAAAACCCTAAATATTTTGTCATAATTTCATGCCCTATAACATGCAATCGATGTCTAAATCACATCAAAACCATGAGCCTATTTGTTGCAAAACAAGGCAAAAATCTGCTTTGTTTCTTGTAGCTGTTTTAGTTTTTTCTCCCCTCCAAATAGCTGTTCTATTTACTAAATGAACTCATTGCAGAACCGCTTTAATGCTCCCTAATAGATCAAACTATTGACTAAACAACGATATTTGTAGTCAAATTATCATATCCTGAGCCAATTTACGATGAATAAAACCTTTGAAGAGTTTCTCAATATTAACACATTGATATCCAAAATTTGGTTTAGCACCTTGGTCTTCTCTTCTTCTATTCTCCTTATGTTTGTATGTTAGTGATGGAAAAGTATATGTAAATAAATGGAAGTGGATTACAACCAATATTTGAATTGACCTACATAGGAGAGTATACCAGCATTCATTCATGCACATATATCATCTCCCATGGAAACTTTTGCAATACAAAATTGCACATGCATTAAACATCAAACTTTGCATAGAGTTCTGTATGTACAATAAATCAGGGACCAATTTACATAATTTTATAGCATTGAAATATATTTTGAATGTTTTATATTATGTTTTACTCTGGCTTCTATAGATAGAGAACACTGGCATAACAATTAGTTCTTATTTTCTTATTTACTCTATCCTATTCTATATAACCATACAAACCATCATCTATCATTTTACAAACTGGCTTCTACTTGAAGTGCATGGTACTTGCTTATGTAAAGATGGTAAAGATGATTTAACCCCTATCTAATAATACCTGTATGTACAAATGATAAGATGTCCACTGACCTTTACAACAGAAGCAAAATTATCATCCAAGATAATAATATCCGAACTTTCCTTTGCTACTTCAGTTCCTTGAATGCCCATAGAAAGACCAATATCTGCCTATAGTCCAAATGGTATAAATGTGATCAACTATAATGAGGAAGTCATTCATGTAATAATGGAAAGTGTAGTACATAAAAGTTTTTGAACTATAAGAGGCACAGCAAGAAATTGCTTACACAATGGCAAAATGCACATGAACACAAGTCCAATACATTCAGAATCTTGGACATTTTTACCAGAGTATTACTTCAAATATATCCGAATCTATGCTTTACACACACTTATGGTTACACTTTTGAATTGTATAAATCTCAAGTTCAATAAACATCTATGATTTCTGATGCAACTAGACGTGTTATCATGGCTGGGAATATTAATTGCTGTAAGATACATGCTGGGCTTCTCCCATTCACACAAACAATATGTACTTGTTGCATTAAGTGCGGGATTTAAAAATATAGCTTGATAAAGAAGCCAAACCTCATGAAGTGCGGGAGCATCATTGGTGCCATCTCCTGTTACAGCAACAACTTCTCCCCCCTTACGAAGTGCTTGCACAAGCAAGAGCTTGTCATTAGGAGAAGACCTACCCATCACCTATACATCAGCCATAAAAGATCTATTAGAACATAGTATATTCCACGAAAGTAATTAAGAAATATTTCTGAGTTTGCGATCAGGAACACGCTCCGGGGGGGCGGGGGGTAATTTATACTTAATGAAGATCCTGCAAATTAATATAGAAAAACCATGCTACTCGAACCATACCGCAATTTTCTTGGCAAGTTCTTCCCTTTCTTTCTCAGATAATGCACGGAATTTTCTTCCCTCAATAATGTTAGGCTCAGTAGCTTCCTCACTTGAAGCAAGTATCCCACACTCCAAAGCTATTGCTTTCGCTGTTTGAAGATTGTCTCCTGTGACCATTCTCACCTATAAATGACAAATATGGTTCCCACAGGTAATTTTGGGATATTTTTTCATTATAAGTTATCTAAAGAAATACACAAACAAATAATCATAAAACAACATTCATAGACACATAATGGAAATCTTATATATAATCAAACCTAATCTTTAATTCCAAGTTGGATAGGCATTGGACACATTTTTTTTTCTAATCAACAGCTTTGCATCAACTTATGCCTTTCAGTCGACATTATTATGGGAAAATATGTATGAGATGCTTCTTCTTTTTTCAGTCATGTAAGCTGTCCTTTAAAAGACTATAACTTGCTCGTATTTACATTATATTTTCCTCAGTCGATGCAGTGTGATTTTATTAGAGAGGAAGGATTGAGTTTTTATTTTTCCCTTTGTTTAAAATTCATAAAAAACTTTTATCAAAAAACATTAAAGAAATAGCCCAAGTACACAGGACCTATACAAGAGGAACACCTAATTAGAAATAGAAAAAGATAGAAGGAAACGATGAAAACTAAGGTCATTAAAATTTATAGCAATTGCCTAAAGAAACAAAGCATTGAAGGGGAAAGTTTTAAACTCTTCCATCGTCTGATTGCGATCCTCAAATATTCTATCATTCCTTCCCACTAAATGCACCACACTAGGCAGATAGAAACCATCCTCCACATTGTTACAATTTGTAAGCTGCCAAATAAACTTCTCCAACTTGAAAAGAGGTCTACTATCCTTCGACATAACCCAAGCCAGCCCAACTCTACCAAAAATGCAATCCCACAAGGCACTAACTATCTCCTAATAGAGTAAACAATGATTTACAGATTTCTGTTCTTTCTGCACATACAGCATCAATATATCACAATGATGTGATGTTATCTTAAATTATCCATGATGAGGATCTTGCCAAAGGAGGCCATCCAAGCAAGAAAAAAAAAAAAAAAAAAAAAAATCCCCCACTGGGGGTGCCTTAGTTTGTCAAATACCACTTGAAGGAGAAGGGTCCTGAGGCACAATGACTTGATAAAATGATCGAACAATGAACTTCCTTTTCTTGGAAGGGGTCCAAAAGAATCTAACCTCCAAGAAAAGTTCTAGAAGAATACAAGAGATTGAGAACTTCTGCACAAGGCATCAACTTTCCAAGCAAAAGCCGCTCTACAGAAGCTCTCATTCCACTTAGGGGACGAATTGGAAAACTCCAATAGATCAGTCATTGAGGCTTCCTACACACCTGCAGGGTTATATACCCTTGGGAAGGTTTCCTTGAGGGCCCCTGTCTTTACACCATAAATCATGCCAAAATCTAGGCCCGAACCCATAAACTACCTCAAGTCTAGAATGACTAGAAAAACCCTCACTCTTCTGATATATTTCTATAACCCCAAAACCTGTGGTCCATGCACCTCATTAGAAAACCTCTCACGGCAAGCATATCCAAATTTAGAATCCACCGCAGCTTTCTACCAGGCTTCCCTCTCATGTTTGTAATGACAAAGCAAGGTGATAAGCTCAATTCCAGAATGAGTGACTTGATGTACAGGTTGCTGGATGTCAAAGGCTTCATATAAACCACATCTTATCCTAGGACAAAACATGATTTTCCCACCAACCTTTAAAAAGCCAGTCACTTTCAGTGATTTGAACCTTCTCGATACAAAAAGGTTCCATTAATGCAGAACACCATTAAAGCAGCCAAGCATCAGAAACAGTATCGATGTTACAAGTCATGATTAGTTTATGCTACAGAAAAACCAAATAGATCTAGTGATACAAATAAACCCAAAATTTTGGCCACCGTCACGAGGACTACATTGACCTCTTGCTGTCTCAATCTTAACAGAGAAAGGAGTGGACAGTTAAAAAGTATATGCCACAAACGATCATCTCCTATTCTATCAAACATCAGTCTACAATTATTATATGTGAACAAGATGTAAAAAGAAAAAAAAAAAACCCATAGACAGAATGCTATCAAGGCATTTTGTGTTGTTCCAGAAAAGTATTACAGGAGCATGATAAGCCAATTTCTTTTCATTATGCTATGGACAGTATGCCTCAAACACGTCATTTGTATATACATGCATATATAAATATGTAATTCAATTCATTTCATTAAAAGCATATAGGGACGCAACCCCATTATACAGAATGTATGCAAGAGATAAACCCTTCAATGAGTAAAAGAAGAACATCCATAAATTCAGAAAATATTAGAAAACAAGGACATTATACACCCCTGCCCATGTATAAAGTGATTCGTCCACCAATTTCTTCAGCCCTTCCACTGAATCTTCTAAGCATTTATGCGCTCTCCTTATTGTCCAATTAAACTTAATATGGTCATCCTCCAAGCAGCTAAAACTGAGCATTCTCCCAATTGACCTCTTCAAATCTAGTAGTTCTGTGCACCTATCAAAGTCTGGATGTGTTGAACAGAATGTTGAAGGTGGCCGTGGATAGGGGTTTCATCTTGTACTTCTTGGTGGGCAGTTATACGTGGTAGTATTAATGTTTCCCATTTACTCTTTGCAGATGACACTTTGATCCTCTGTGAGCCAAATTCTGATCAGATCCGTTCTTTACGGGCACTTTTGCTATGTTTTGAAGCTGCATCCGGTTTAAAGGTGAACTTGTCAAAGTCTGGAATGGTCCCCGTAGGTTTGGTCAATAATTTAGGGGATTTGGCTGATATTTTGGGCTGCAAGGTTTCTTCTTGATTAGCTATCAAAAGAAAATTTGGGGTTGCAAGGTTTTTACTTTGCGTATGAAGTATCTTGATCTTCCTATAGGGGCACCTTATAAATCCAAGGCAATTTGGGACAGGGTTACAGAGAAAATTGAATGTAGATTGGCAGGTTGGAAAAGGATCTATTTGTCCAAAGGTGGAAGAATCACCTTAATCAAGAGTACCTTATCTAATATCCCAACCTATTTCCTATCTCTATTTGCTTTGCTTGTAGGAGTGGCTAACATAATGGAAATGATATTTTGTGCTTTCTTGTGGGGTGGATTGCAGGATGAGAAGAAATTCCACTTGCTCAAGTGGGACAAGATTTGTACTCCTTTATCTTTGGGAGGTTTGGGGATTAGAAAGCTGAAAACTATCAATAAGGCACTCTTAGGGAAATGGTTATGGCAGTATCATCAAGAAGGCGATGCTCTTTGGAGGATTGTTATTGATGCCAAATATGGGAGTATTTGGGGAGGTTGTGCTCAAACGAGGTAAGAGGGAGGGGGGGCATACGGTGCGGGAGTGTGGAAATTCATTCGTAATGGATGGGGGTTGTTCTCCAGAAATTTCAGATTTGAGGTGGGTAGAGGTAACCGGATCTGTTTTTTGCATGACTTATGGTGTGGGGATGAGGCCTTGAAGAATGTTTTCCCTTCTCTCTTTTGAATTGCTTTGAATAAAGGCACTTCCGTGGCTGATCATATGGACAACACAGCTGGTTTTATTCAGTGGTCAGTAAGCTTTATTAGAGATGTCCAGCATTGGGAGGTGGGGGACATCACTGATTTTTATAGCTTGCTCTATGCTTCAAATATAAAATCTGGAGGGGAGGATAGATTACTCTGGAATCAGCTTGGTAATAAGAAATTCTTGGTTAATCTTTGTACAAGGCCTTGGCGTCACATTCTTCTACTGATTTATTTCCTTGGAAAGATATTTGGAGATGCAAAGTGCCTCTCAAGGTGGCTTTCTTNGGGACAAGATTTGTACTCCTTTATCTTTGGGAGGTTTGGGGATTAGAAAAAACTATCAATAAGGCACTCTTAGGGAAATGGTTATTGCAGTATCATCAAGAAGGCGATGCTCTTTGGAGGATTGTTATTGATGCCAAATATGGGAGTATTTGGGGAGGTTGTGCTCAAACGAGGTAAGAGGGAGGGGGGGCATACGGTGCGGGAGTGTGGAAATTCATTCGTAATGGATGGGGGTTGTTCTCCAGAAATTTCAGATTTGAGGTGGGTAGAGGTAACCGGATCTGTTTTTTGCATGACTTATGGTGTGGGGATGAGGCCTTGAAGAATGTTTTCCCATCTCTCTTTTGAATTGCTTTGGATAAAGGCACTTCCGTGGCTGATCATATGGACAACACAGCTGGTTTTATTCAGTGGTCAGTAAGCTTTATTAGAGATGTCCAGCATTGGGAGGCGGGGGACATCACTGATTTTTATAGCTTGCTCAATGCTTCAAATATAAAATCTGGAGGGGAGGATAGATTACTCTGGAATCAGCTTGGTAATAAGATTACTAAGCTTTGTCTGTTGGAGAGGGATTCGAGGAACTCGTCAAATAGCAGCCGTTTGGAAGATGGTACCTCTTTGTCTTATGTGGTGTATTTGGAATGAGAGGAATGGGCGCTGTTTCGACAATAGAGAACTCTCGGTGGAAGGGATTAGAGCCTTCCTTTTTCATACTTTGTTGCTTTGGGCTTCTGTTATTGTAATGGATGGGATTAGTCTTAATGACTTTTGTGCTCTTTTCCAGCTTTAGCTTGTAATTAGGTGTTTTTTTCTTGTATACTTTCTGTATACTTGGGCTATGCCTAATTACATGGTTTAATAAATTTCTTACTTGTGAAAAAAAAAAAAAAATCTGATAGTTCTGTGAACCGTCTAGGAATGACCAATTCTACCACAAAAATTCTTAAAATCATATTCACAATGGAAAAGAAAGTGATCTACAGATTCTCTGCTCCTTTGGCACATGCAATACCAATCCACAACTATGACATTTCTCTTCATTAGATTATCCGAGGTCAAAATCTTTCCAAGAGCTGCTGTCTAGCCCTACAATACTTGAACTGTATGTAACAGCGAGGCATGAACCTCATGTCTTATCCACAGGATGGACGCCAAAGCATGAAATTTCTTTCAAGACTTTAAGATGATGTAGTTCTATATGCTTTACAAAGAATAAATGAGAACAGCATGATAAAGATCAGCCATGATTATGACAACTAGTGTGCACTGCTCCTGTTGTCCTTACCAGTAATGCAATCGTATCGAATTATCAAGGATTTACTAGCATAAGACCGACAAATTATCGTGGAACACTGTATAGAGATAGACATACAGTTACCATTACCATCCTAGACATTGAAGTGGAGTCTACAGCTCGTATATGGCTTCAAGTCAAAAACCTAAGCTTGTGCATCACTCATGAAAAAAATTCTCATCACTCCCATTCCTTGACCAAGGAGGATTGCAGAACGGGCAAATAACAGGTAGCAAAATAGAACATCGAATTTAGTCCTAGAAGGATATAAATCTGTCACCAATACCTGAAACTGGAGATGCACTAGATACTCTACAAGGGTACTTGTCCATATGATTATGGTTTCAGTGCACAATGCAAATCAAGACATCATGACTATACATAGAAAAAATGTGAACCAATTATTCAAAAAGATGCAAGAGACTACCTTTATACCAGCATCTGTACACACTTTGACCGCGTCTTTCACACCAGGGCGACAGGGATCCTACACACAATCCCAAGGACAAGTACGTTGTGAATTTGTAATATTTGATGAAATTAGAAGGCACCACGGGAATAATATTAGCATCATATGCAGCAGAATTAATTGTTTAGACATGGTTGAATGCTATGATCCACAGACATGACAACAACAGATGCATCAGCACTACTACACCACCAACATTAGACAGGGTTGGTGACCCCTGCCAAGAAAGAACAAATAACATCATAGCCATAAAAAAAAAACTGTGAACCATAATCCCATTTTGACTATCATGGATAGCCCTCCTTTTTTTGAGAGAAAATAAATGGAAGAGAGAGACTAAGTAAATTTAAAAAAATGTCCTAGTAACCTTGCTCTAATACCAAGTAGTTTTCTTTTCTTTTTTTCTTTTTACTTTTTTTATTTTTTATTTTTTTATTTTTAAAGAAATGGGGTTTAGAGAAAAGAAGAATTGGAATAGAGGAAAATGGTGGGTTGGGGCAAAATCACACACTACCCTCTTATATCTAACAGTGATACATTCATTGGATATACTTGATTATACACTAACAATTCTCATAAAGGAAAGTAAGAACAATAATGCATGGTAAATTAATAATTTTGTTTCTTGATGTTTACCTTTATACCAACAATAGCGAGCAAAACAAGGCCATCGTCAGGTAAAACCCATTTAGCTAAACACTCCTCATCAGTAGGAACTTTGTCCAATTTATATGATCTATATGCAATGGCAACGCATCGCAAACTGCTTGCAGCCATGTTGTCAATAGCTGCATTAAAGAAGTCCTGGGGAAACCATTTGAGGCATAGTTTCAAAATTTAAGTACAAGTTTCAATGCTTCAAACGACATTCACCTTAAACAAAATGATATCAATCCGCTAATGCTAAGTCATTTCGTGTAACATATATTAATCAACAAGGTTCTGTCCAGACTTATAGTCCAAGACAAAGCATGTAAAAGTTCTGTCTCATATGAGCTGTCTCAATGATCACAAAATATATGGAGTATAACCATATCTCATGGTCGACAAGAGGTTGCATCAATGGTCACATAAAAAACGCATAGCTTAACATACCAATTTGTAGCAAAACCAAAAAAGATTTCTTACCGGCAAGATTAAAATATCATTTTTTTACTTAGAACTGAAACTAATAATTTCTTTTCTAGTTCACGTTACCTTGACAATCATGTCTGTTTTCTATATATTGTGCATTACCACCATCTTAAAGGACAACTTCTGTTCACGTAACCAAAAGCCACGATTCATGTACATAAAATAATGTATGCACTCTTCATCCATAACTTATTGCATCTACATTTTCACTTAATTTACATCACTTCTGCTATTTAATTCCTTTGAGTTTTTATTTGATTTTTTCATTTTTTGTTGCCATTGCTTTCACAGAAACTTCCTTCAGAGGTATTGTAAGCAAGAAACCACCATTCCTGACCTTATCTTCTTCAATAGATTGCAGGCAACCATTTGAGTCAAGATACTCTTTACATGAGGCTAGAACAATCTCAGCTGCTCCCTTCCAGTGTATATGAACTTCAGACTCATTCTGCCACAAAAGTTATTTATGAAAGCTCATGAGCAATTGCTAAATTGGGTGAATTAGGCAAACAAGAGAGATGCTCAAAGTATAAAATTAACATGCAATGATGCTAGTTCAATGGTCAATCATGAATATCCATGACTTCCATCTATCCCTAGTCAATCATGCCTAGGTGTTGCTCTTGTATATGTCCCGTGTACCTAGACTCTGCCTAGTTCTCGTCAATAAAATTCTTATTTACTGTTTAAAAAAATACTACAAATCTTTTATCAGTTCCATGTAAACCTTTAATCCAACTTCTGGAGTTTCCAAAGTTTCAGAGTAGATAATTTGGAGTAGGCACCAGTTGGTTTAAGCGGTAAACAATTCCTCTAAATGTAAGTGACAAGACATTAAACNTATAAATGACCAATTGTTCCAAAAGTTCAACCCGATAGAGAAAAATAAATATCTTAAAAAGTCTTATAGCACTCCTCTTCAAGTGTGGACCCCAGTTCTCCCTCAATGAGTGAGGCCCAACACGGAATTTTCTCCTTCAAATGACTGAATGGGATCTATGTTTGATCTGATGATCACCTACCTTAAAACCATGTCCAAGAAGCTTAAGCTCACAGGAAACTATGAATCTAAGCACTCCAACAAAGCCCAACACAGTGGATTGGTCAGGATTAGTCTATTCTAATTGAAAGATATGACGTGACAGTATGGCTCTAAGTTTCTCCAAAGGAAAAAAAGAAATGTACTGAATGCAGTTTAAGAAATTAATGTTAAATTCCCTCATCAAACATGAAGAACACAGTTATGAAAAATCTTGGTCTAAGTCAATTACCCGTTTTACAGCAACACCACCACGCTTTTTCTCTGAATTGAAAGGGAAGACATGGAGAACAACTGACTCTGATCTCACAACATCAAATTTCATTCCCAGCTACAGCACAAATCAATGCTAAAATGAACCCTACAGTGTATAAGAAGAAACAACCTTGGACACTAGATCAAGTTAACAATGATACCATGATTGCCCAAGAAAGAATAGCCTTTTCTGTAGGAGATCCAGAAACCTCTGTATGTCCATCCTGCCATAGAAAAGTCATAGATAGAATTTAATCCTATAGAAACAACCGTTTAATGAATAGGAAAACTGAACTATGAAAGAGCAACCAGATAAATTCATGGAACTAAATATTAACTATGTCCACTCTTGCTCAATTAGATAGTGCCTCCCATTATCTTTTCTCATCTACTCACAATCAATGCAACGTCAACTCTAGTGCCATTGAGCTTATGACTAGTGTGTCCATTCATCTCTCTGATGATCAAATTGACAAATCACCTCAGAGTGTTACACTAGCTACTGGTTCCTTGCCAAAGTTCATGGCTCCGAAATACTCATTTAGTCCCATCCTTGAGTTTTCATCTATTTTACACATATCTCGTTTTTCCTTCAATTTGTAGTTCATCTATGGCTCATATTGCAGGTAAGATGACATGGTTACAACACTTTCTTCAGAAATTAGGCCTTCTAGCACCTGCTTAGATCCCACATTGCCTGGAAAGGATACGCTTTTACAGTTTATAATGATTCCAAAAAGCTCCAATTGTAAACTTGACTTGTCCATGTAGAGGATAAACTTACATGTGCTTAGGCTTTCCTAAAATCATTACAAGTGGTATTAAAGAAAATCTCAGCCAAAATTGTGGAACTTGAGCCATGCCAGCTTAGGATTGATATGATATGGATGTTAGGGATTTAACAGTAGGAGATTTTAACACCCCAAATTCAACTTAGAGGGATGATATATGGATCGCATGCTATACAGAAAGAAGGATTTCTTGCAATTAATAATAATTCAAAGAACAAGAAATTTTCTGTGAAATCCTTCTACAAGGTGCTGCAAAATCACCAGCCCTTAGTGTTCCCATGGAAGGGTATATGGAAAGTCTCGGTGCCACCTAGAAACTAAGCTCTTACTAGATACTGCAGAACAAAAGATAGGCACTAACCTTGGATATAAAAACATTGCCTGTGGTATTCTGTGCAATTCCCTCAATAAGTAAAGAGGATAACGATGGATGCAACTGCGAAGAGTCACCTGGTGATTTTATCTTCTTTCTCCCAGCATATGCCTCAACAATAGTCATCTGCAAAGCACAAAATTAGAACATGCATATATAATTAAAAAAATTTAACAGCACAAAATTAGGAGAAAAAAATCCAAATAGTTGCCCGTAATAAGTTTAAAAAAGAAATATAAAAGCCCCCAATGAAGATATCGTGCTAGTAGAAACTAATTCAATAGTCACCCCAGCAGCATTTGATCCCAAATTTCTGAGGTTGCTTTCCTTTTAAAGGATATAAATATTTCAGATGATTCTTCAACAAAATTACACCATTTACAGAAAATTTATGTAAAAACAAAAAAAATATTCGTTGAAAATGACCCTTATCCATTGATATAACAATCCAAACTACAATCTACCTAGCAGACTAGTGCTAATACAGTGCATAACACATTTTTATGCAAAATAGTGAGAGCCTCAAAAACACTACTCTAACCATCTTAGGCATATTTCTGATCTCTTATACAGGAGATAACTATTTGAAAATCATTGACTATCAAAAACAAATCTCTTCTATGAGGGTAACCATTTTAAAGTATAAACTGCCAAAATCCATGGCTGGTTTGCCTATCAACATGGTGGTATTGACTAATTGAACATGACTAAAGATAGGAGTTTTGCTACATAACTTTTGCATACTCCTTGCGCACTCCACTGATGTGATTGACCAAAACAGTTATTTTATATTAAAAAAAAGTGACGCAGCCAATCATATTAGTGGAGTACACAAAGAATACGCAAGTGATTGCAAATAGAGATGTTACTAAAGATAGAGTTCGTTATCCATCAGTACACCTGGCACATTTGGGACAAGATTTTTGACTTTTGAAATGTACTCTACATCACCTTATCTACTCTTTCTCCATATAATTTAGTTATTCTTTCTTTATTCCTTCTAAAACAAATTTTTGATAGGTCTTATTCCTTCTAAAAAATATGATTACCTCCTCTAACAACAAATAAATTTGCAATATCCCCATAATATCTTCCAAGATTTGCAATTTCAACAAATCTACTGATGTGATTGCGATGTGATTGCAATGTTTAGTAGAGTTACGATTATTTTTTTATCTCTATCAAAATACAATGTTCTCATAATATTGTAGCTTTTATCATGTTTTATAGAAGTGTTATGTTTCTACCTTTTTTAAAAGAAAACAGTGTAATTGTGAGAAAGATAAAGGGGTGAAATAGTGTGATGTTGATAAATATAAACAATAAAGGAAAGAAAGAATTTTTTTTTATAAAAAAAAAATTATTAGATGAACAGTGCTTATTCACTTATAGTGAATTACTTCAGCACAAATAGGTTTGCAGTTATTTTACATTATCCGACGGAGACCCTTTTTAAACTTGTTAGCCATTTTGCATATAAATGCAAAATAGCTAAACCATGTCAGTGCTCTTAGATTGTACACAGCATACCCATCCTGATAAAAATCTATGTCAGGTCTAATACATTAAGTGCATGTTTGAGATTGTGGTGAGAAATATAGTTTATAATTTTAGAGCTTATAACTTATAGCTTAAGTAATAAGTTCTACTATTACTATTAAAAAGTTATTTGTTTGATAACCATATGTTTTAAGTACTTTCAAACATATTATATTTGCTTGGAAACAAATTAAAAAAGTACTTTCTGAGGTAGAAATGACGATCATTGATTTTTTAAAGATTATGACCATATTTTTAAAAGTTTGAAAATTGTAATTATATAAAAATTGTATAAGTATTTTCACTCATTGACAGTCTTTTTAAAATTTGAATTATATTCCGGATTATCTGGAAAAGCGTGTTTGAGGAAAAGCATCAAAAAGTACTTTAACTTATTTGAGATTAAAAAATACTATACCAAAATAACTTTTTTTTTTAATTATTATTATTAAAGAGCTTTTAAGACTATTTAAACACTCTTTAAAACTCCTAAGACAATCCCATACTCTAAATGTGGGTAGTCGAAACTACATACAACATTTATTTGAGAAGTATATGAAGGCACCAAATGTCAATAACGTCAGAACACGTGGTGTATTTCAATGCTTACTAATGAGAACACACCTGATTCAGGGTTAATGTTCCCGTCTTATCACTGCAAATTGTAGTTGCAGAGCCCATAGTTTCACACGCTGAAAGTCTACGAACCTGCAAGTCTCCATTATTAGAAAAGGGATTAAAAAAAAAGTAAACTGAAACAAAATCAGTTGTGTTAAAGCAATATATGAGGAGAATAATAGATACTGAAACTTGCCAAAGCTTTATCTATCATCATTTTCCGCATTGAGTATGCTAGGCTGCCACAGAATTGACATACAGAAACAAAATCGAAAAGAATCATAGAGATTAAGAATATGAACAGATTAGTCTTAGCTATATTATATTTGAGTAATGCTACATACAGTCGTGGAGTACGCAAGCGCTGTGCAGTCGCTTTGAAAAAGAGTGAGGTCTACTATTAAAAAATTATTATTTTTTCGTGTGGGTCTTATATTTATTCATTTTTTTAAAAATGATTGCACAACACTTACGCACTCACGACTGCAACTATCAAATTTGATTATATTTACAGTCTGAAACAAAGTAGTTGCTCATACATACGTCAATGTGACAGCCAAAGGAAGCCCTTCAGGCACTGCAACAACGACAATGGTAACCTAATATAATGGGTTTACAATTAGTCAAGACATAATATAAAAGCAAATATAATTGTTAAAAAAACTATATTAAAAGAATTTAGAAACTGCACTTACTGCAATGGTAAATATTTTAATAACTTCGTTTATTGCATCACTAATGGAAGTCTTGCCACGGACAAATTGGACACTTCCATTTGGATTTTTTGTATATCCAGTGAAGTATCTACAAATATAAATTAGATTATGGTAATGGGACCATCAAATTCTTTTAAGAGAACATTAATTATTTAATGATAGAGGTTTACCTAATAAAGAGGACAGCAAGCACAAAAATAGCTACTGAAAGCCCAACTATGCCAATAAAAGTTGCGACTCCATTCAAGCGTACCTTAACCGTCACCCAAAAATTATTGAGCTTTAAAACATGAAACACCACAAGCTACAGAGAATCAACAAAGTTTAAGGGGATAAAGAAAAGGGTACCTGTAAGGGGGTCTCTTCACCAGTATCCTCTGAGATGCTTGCCATCAACAATCCCCATTCTGTATTGATGCCAACACCAGTCACCTACGGATAGCTAAAAAAGGTGAAGCTTCACAGAAAGAAAGATAGCTAAATGGATCATAGAACTATGATAGAAACTAGGATCAAAATCTTGAGGACAGGATTATGGATGTACACTCCTTGCATGTAAAATTTATATTCTACAGTTGTAACTTGTAATTCAATACATGAACAGCTAAAAATGGAATGAAGTTTTCACTAAACTTGTGGACACTACACTAGCCATCCAAAACACTGTGCAGTACATATTAAAATCAATTAAATCGTATGGAGTCGACGAATGAGGTGAGTTGGTTTGAGAAAGACGGTTAGGAAGACAATTCGTGAACAAGGAATCGTCTTTCTCACAGCAAAATTGGGATGACGTTGGTCAGTTTTAATACAGGAAAATGCCTAATGCTCCATTCTAAACATGGAATCAAAACATTTATGGCACTACGCAAAAGAAAATGACAATAATTTTACCAGCATGGTACCAACACCATCTGCTACTTTGCAGCCAGACATCAAAAAAGGGGCCTTTTGATCTTTGGTAACCTGCAAGAGAAGCCATACTTAAGAATAATACAAAATAGTTATTAAATGTGAAAATACTAGAAGATAGAAGTAACTCACAATCTTGCTTTCTCCAGTCATGCTTGATTCGTCTATGGACAGAGAATGACCAGCAATTAAGATGCCATCAGCAGGAACCTATGAAAAGCCCCCCAAAGGAGTAAATATTTGAGAGGATAAAATTTAATTTTCCAGCAGAAGAAACTTAACCATTAAGGTCCTCACCTGATCGCCTATTTTCATAGGCACAACATCACCAACAACAATATCAAATATCGAAATCTTTACTGTTCTACCACCTCTCTTAACCTGTACATAGTTTCAAATGCATACAATGAATTAAGCACCCCAACATGAAGAATAACATTTCCATTCCATAACTGTACACACCTCCAATTGTATATTTTGCTTTTCCTGATTTAAATTCTGAAACTGAAGAGATTGTCGATAATCACTGACAGCTGGTTAACCAAAAAAAAAATAGAAATAATTGAAGCGTATCGGTAGTCTTGAAACAAAAGATATTGAAGTGAAGGAAAAGCCGAAGCTTGCAACTCTAGTACAAAGATGTTACTCTAAGCAACACTCATAAGATCCAGTAAAGAATCTATAATAACATCTACGCATACATTCTTCATACCAAGAACATAATAACAACTTAAATCGGTGGTCCAATTCAAATCGAATTAAGGCTTAGCTTGAGTTTGTGTTTTAGACATGAAGAGAAAGACGATAAAGAATTCATCATTATTAGCCTCAGAAGCCCACAAAATAAATAATTGTTTTACTTTCCTTCCATCCAAATGGCTCAATGCACAGCTTAAAGTGTGGAAACAATGGCAAGATAAAATTCCATACCTGTGACTATTATCACAAGAAAAACAGCAAAGGCAATGCTTGCCCCATCATACCATCCTTCTTTCAGACCCTGTGACATAGATTTAAAAAAGAACACCCAAGTAAAAAACAAAGAAATAAGAGTTCGAGGTATAAATCTGCCAACAAACCAGATGAACAAGCCCCATAAGTGCAAGGGAATGGAGAGAGGAGAGAGGAGAGGAGGAAAAACGAGTATACTTTAATTGCAACAAAAGCAAGTCATATTATATATTAGCATTCATTCAAGTGTAAGACGACCAAAATGTTTTGTTATTTTGCAAGCTGGGTTTTAGGTATCACTTCATGTAATGCCCCCATTTCAATGACTCATTGTTAAGAAAATTCGTCCAAATTAAGGGTTAGGAGTGAGATAATGATGGGTGATTACAAAGTGAAGGAAACCAAACAAAAATAAATGAATAAATAACTCAGAAAACTTACCTTTTGCTGAACCTAGAGGTCTAGCAAGTTTCTAGGGAATTTTTCAGAAAATGCGAGAAAACAATGGAAATTTTGGAAGTCTAAGAAAAAATTGGAATTTGATCAGCCTATAATTTAGTCTCAAGATAAAATCAAGAATCAAGCTAATAGATAAAGCTACGGAGAGATAAGAAAAGACACTCAGACTCTTAAAAAGAAAGACCATCAGACTCGTTAAAGGAAAAAGTCTCAAACTCCTAAAAGAAAAAGACTTCACAAGACAAGTTGGACTCAATTACTCCAAAGAAATAGATCTCTATATAAGGCAGAGATCCACACAAATCTAACAGTCTCTCCAGAGAAGCTCCTTACATGCAAACTCTACCACATATATCGACTCCAAAGGATCTTCCCTAAATTCCTCTATTGTAATGAGAGATACGTGAGGCCATAAGAGATTGTAAAATCGTCGATTATAGTAGATTTCGCCCCCAAACAACCCTTGAACATAGGTATTATGTTGAACCACGTAAATCCCTGCCTCGCTCTATCTATTTTTATTTGCTTCTTTATTGTTTACTTTCATGGATGAACGCAAAGTACACCGTATCAAAGCTTGAATCACGATCGTGGGCCGGAGATGATTCTTTCATTCCTTTCGATCTATTGTGCAAATTTACGCATTAACAGTTTACACCGTCTGTGAGATACAACTTTTCATTATTTCCAGTAACTGTAGGAGGATGATTCTCCAGCTCACGAGATCTTGTCTAGAAAACATCAGGCATCCACAATTGCTCACCTTAGCAACAGGAAGCAAGCTCGCCAACTTTGAGTGGCTCAACAGCCTAGCAACATCTCGCCACCCTCATGGTTGGTAACAACTCACCTTTGCTCGACCAATAAGCAGCCCACACAACGGCCGATAATTGTCCACTCACAAAAACTTTGCTCGCGACAGAGGAGATCGTTGCCCGCGTACCCACTACGAGTTTCTCTCCCAAGGTATTTTACACGCTCATAGCAAAAACCATTCATCAGCGAACAACTCCAATTGGGAAAAATGGATACTAGGGGCAAAACTTTATTTGATTTGTCTCTCTCAATTTTGCTATTTGAAGTTTATTTTTTTACTAATAAATTTGATTTTTGGAGGTTTCCCGTAAAACTGCTCAACATTCCATGAGAATCCCAATGGCTACACGATCCAGCAATATATTTCGCAGGAAATCACTCGCACGAAACGGAATACTGCATACGAAGCCCCTCAGGCATCTTAATCTGTCTTCATTATAATAGATTGCTTAGTATAGCGGGCACCTCCAAGCCTTCATCAGGCTTTAGTGAAACGGCTTAGGTTCACAAATATCAAACTTGTAATTTGTATTACACTAACCTATTTTATTTTTTGTAAAAACCTTTCAAGATGGTCGAACTTAGCCTCCCGCCACAACAATGAGGACGAGCATCCCTTAAACACCAAAGGTGAGCCCAAAGACTTGTGGTGGAATGGGCGTGGAGGTCAAATGACCCCATGACCTTAAACCACCAAAGTCAAGTCCAAAGACTCGTGGTGGAATGTGCGTGGAGATCAAAAGACCCCACGACCCCTCTTAAACCACCAAACTCGAGTCCAAAGACTCGCGGACACCAAATGGATGCGCAGGTCAAAAGATCCTGTGACCCCCCAAATATCAAAGTTGAGTCCCAAGCCTCGCAGTGACCAAATGGGCACACAAGTCAAAAGGCCCCGCGACGCCACAAACACCAAAATCGAGTCCCAAGACTCACGGTGATGAAATGGGAGCGCAAGTCAAAAGACATAACGACCCCCCAAATACTAAAGTTGAGTCCCAAGACTTACAGTGATCAAATGGGCGCACAAGTCAAAAGGCCTCACGACCGCCCAAACACCAAAGCCGATTCCCAAGACTCGCAGTGACCAAATGGGTGCGCAGGTCAAAAGACATCGCAACCCCCCAAATATCAAAGTCGAGTCCCAAGACTCGTACTGATCAAATGGGCACACAAGTCAAAAGGCCCTGTAACCCCCCAAACACCAAAATCGAGTCCCAAGACTCACGGTGACGAAATGGGCTCGCAGGTCAAAAGACCCTCCGACCCTCCAAACACCAAAGACGAGTCCAAGGACTCATGGTGAAAAGGGTGCGCAAGTCACAAACCGTGACCCTTGCCATCCAAACAAGCGGGAAAGGTCAGGGACTGCCTGACCTCACTCATCTCTCGATGAGGGCCAGCAGGCGAGACAAGTTATCAGACTGCCCAACCCCCCTCATGATGAGCCAATAGGCGGGAAAGGTCAAGGACCGCTTGACCTCGCTGGCGCCTAACAGGCGGGAAACTTTCTGAAGTACTCAACCTCTCTCACCTGGATAGCAATACAAGCACAGCATCTTCTCTAGCAAATGCCGAGTATTTACGCTCGTGCCACAACCGTCACTAGTGGGTTACCTTCGAGAACAAGTTACCGAGCTCCACAACCGCCTTGGGCGTGTTTCCTTCGGGAATGAGTCGATGGGCTCAACAACCGCCTAATGTGAACTCAGGGAGTCGACGGGCTTCATGACCACTTAAGCATGAGTTATTACAAATAAATTCTAACATCAATCTCGAAATGGAAACATCAAACAAAAATTTAAACCAAGGGGCAGAGAATCCACTACCAACGTTAACAAAAAACGAATCATGGAAATATGCACTCTTCGCCGACAATAAACAATCTTTCAAGCAAACATGCACACAAATAAAAAAACTCAAAACCGAGCTCCGCTCTCGCCCTTGATGCACTCTAGTACATCTCCCGCCAAAGTAGAGGTCCGTGCTCACTACTATCATGGTCGAGCACATCTCCCGCCCAAGTAGAGCTTCGTACTCGCTACTATCGCGGTTGAGTATATCTCCCGCCCAAGTAGAGCCCCACGCTCACACCTAATACGATCGAGTACATCTCACACCAAAGCAGAGCTCCGTGCTCGCACCTAATGAGGTCGAGTACATCTCCCACCTACCTTTCCAAGGTGAGCTATTCACCGCTTAGCACAAAAAAAAAAAAAAAATAGAAAACCAGGGACCAATTTTCAAAATTTATTCTGTAGATTATTGACTTGAAGATTCTCAATGTCTTCTTGTTGAGAAAATTGACCTTAAGAATTGTGGGCATCTGTAGGGGTCAAATTAACAACCTAAAAGTTAACCTCGAGATAAAGTTGAAAGTCCAGCTAAGAGATAAAACTAAGGAGAGACAAGGAAAGCAACTCAAACTCCTAAAAGGAAAGACCCTCAAACTCCTAAAAGGAAAGAGACTCGGACTCCAAAAAGGAAAGACTTCACAAGGAAAGTTGGACTCAATCACTTTAAGGAAATAGACCTCTATATAAGACGGAGATCTCCACAAATCTGACAATCTCTCCAGACAAGCTCCCTACATGTAAACTCCACCACACATATCGACTCCAAAGGATCTTTCCTAAATTCCTCCATTGTAATGAGAGATACGTGAGGCCATGAGAGATTGTAAACTCACCCGTTATAGTGTATTTCGCCCCCAAACAACCCATGAACATAGGCATTATGCCAAACTACGTAAATCTCTATCTCTCTTTATCTATTTTTATTTACTTCTTTATTGTTTACTTTCATGGATGAATGTGAAGCACATCGTATCGAAGCCTGAATCACACCATATAGAACCCTAGAATTTAGAAAGACCTCTAAAAAAATATTTTCATAATATATTTAAAAGATTTAATATTTAATGGCAGGATGTGACTGACATTAATCCAATGGCCTCAATAAATTATTCTTTTATCAATACTAAGAGTGAATGGTCAAAGTTAGTTAATTATAGATAAATTAGTTACTGAACAAGCATCTTCGTATCAAGTCCTAGGTTGATATTGTTTGTCTTCAAGAAACTAAGTTACGCTTTATTGATAGATGTTTAATTCGTAGTCTGTGGGGGTGTTCTTTGGTAGGTTAGGCTTATTTGTCGTCTATGGGAGCTTTTGAAGGGGTTCTTTTGATGTGGAATACAAGAATGGTGGAGTCAATGGAGGAATGTATAGGGAATTTTCTCTATAGCTTGTTCTTTTAAAACTATGGAGGATGGGTGCGAGTGGGCCTTTGTGGGTGTTTATGGTCCAAATTTAGATAGGGAAAAGAGCTTTCTATGGGAGTAATTGGCGGGTTTGTATTCTCTCTCGGATGTGCCATGGTTTATGTGCAGGGATTTCAACATTACTCGATTCCTGAGTACGTGATTAGGTGAATCTAGTATTTCTTTGGCAATGGAAGAGTTTTCTGAGTTTATTTTTTATTTGAATCTCTTGGATCTTCCTCTTTTGGGGGGTGTATCCACTTGGTCTAAGAGTCGGGGTTGGTCGAGATTGGATCGATTTCTTGTTTCTCCTTCTTGGGAGGTACATTATCCAGAGTTGTGTCAAAAGAGCTTGCCTTAGGTATATTCAAATCACTTCCCTATTTTGCTGGATAGTGGCGGTATTCATGGGGGTCTAAGTATTTTAAGTTTGAAAACATGTGGTTAGGAGTTGATGATTTTGTTGATAAGGTTAGGATCTGGTGGTCTTCTTATCAGTTCACAGGTACTTCTAGTTTCATTCTTGTTGGTAAGCTCAGAGCATTTAAGTTCGACTTAAAGAAGTGGAAAGCAGAAGTTTTTGGAAATATTAACAATTAGAAAAACTCTATTATGGAGACTTAGGGTGAGTTTGGATGTTGAAGTGAGTTGAGTTGAGTTGAGTTGAGATAATAAAATATTGTTAGAATATTATTTTTTAATATTAAAGTTGTTTTGAGATTTGAAAAAGTTGAATTGTTTATTATATTTTGTATTGGGATTTGAAAAAGGTGTAATGATGAGTTGAGATGAGTTGAGATGAGTTGGGATGAGTTTAGCATCCAAACGCAGCCTTACATGATTTGAAGGTTGGGGAGGAGAATGTGATTCTTTCTAATGAGGTATTTTTGAGAAAAAAATCAGTGGAGGCTGAGCTTGAGAAGGTGTTGTTGATGGATGAGATTTCATGACAACAAAAATCAAGAGCTCTTTGGTTGAATGGAGGGAATCAATGCACAAAATGTTTTCATATAATGGACAACTCACCACCAGAGAAACAATGCTATTGAGATGCTTCATTCCGATAATTGTGTAATTTCAACTCCACTAAGTTTCAGGATCTTGTTTTGCATTGTTATGAAGATCTTCTCATCAAACCAGCTTCTTGGAGGCCTAAAATTGACGGTTTGGCTTTTGATTCTCTTAGTGTGAGTTGGTTGGAGAGACCGTTTGATGAAGATGAGGTTTTCAGGTGGTTAGAAGGCTGGTTAAAGATAAAGCTCCTGGTCTAGATGTATTTTCAATGGCCTTTTTCCAAGTTTTCTGAGAGATTGTGAATGAAGATGTGATGCAAGCTTTTACGAGTTCTTTTCATTTAAAAAGTCTGAAAATCACTCAATGCTACTTTTATTGCTCTCAGTCCTAATTAGTCTTGTGAGTGGGGTTTAAAAGATAATTTTGAAGGTACTTGCTAATCGTATTAGCCATTGTGTTTCTACTGCCCATTTTTTGTGTTGGTTAATGATTATCCTATTGGTTTTTTTTTTTTTTCCATAACTCTCATGGTTTGAGACAGGAGGATTCTTTGTCCACTTTCCTTTTTGTCATTATTATGGAGACGTCGGTTCAAATGGTGGAGGCCACGGTTGGAGGGGGGGTTTCCTTTTAGGCTTCTTGGTTGGTAATGCTAATAATGGGTTTATTACACTTTCTCATCTTCTTTTTGTAGATAACACTCTTAGTTTTTGTGATGTGGAACGTGGTCAAATTCAAGCCTTAAGGGATGTGTTATTATGTTTTGAAGCCGTCTCAGGCCTTAAGGTGAATCTTGAAAAGTCTGAGATGGTTCCAGTCGGGGTGGTGCGTAACATCAATACTTCGGCAAGTTTGTTGGGTTGTAAATTGCTTTACTACCTTTGAAATATTTAAGCCTTTCGTTGGGGGCACCTTTTAAGGCCAATGCTATATGGGATGGGGCTGTTGAGAAAGTTGAAAAAAGGTTGGCTGTTTGGAAGTTGTTGTTATATTTATCTAAAGGGGGGAGAACTACTTTAGTTAAAAGAACTCCTTCCAATCTCCCCACTTACTGTCCTTCATTGTTTCCGTTGCTTGCATGGGTAGCCAACCGGATCAAGAAGTTGTTTCGTGCTTTCGTGTTGGGTGGAATGAGAGAGGAAACTAAATATTATCTTGTTAGTTGGAATAAAATTTGTTATCTTATTTTAGGTGGAAGGTTGGAGGTTCGTAATTAGAGGGTCTTTAATAAAGCTTTATTGGAGAAGTGGTTATGGAGATATCAATAGGAAGGGGAGTCGCTTTGGAGGGAGTTTATTGATCTGAAATATGGAAGTACTTGGGGGGTTGGTGCTCTAATGAAGTACGTGAGGCTTATGTGTGGGCCTTTGGAAGTTCATTAGAAAGGGCTGTGAAAGTTTTGTTAGCCATGTTAGTTATGCTGTTGAAGAGGAAGTAGGATCCATTTTTTGTTTGACATTTGGTGTTGTGATTGAGCACTCAAAGGGTGTTTCTGCCTATTTTTGGTTGGTTTCTGATCGGTATGCTTCTGTATCTGATCTACTTGTTTGCTTCACTAAAGCTGTTCAGGATTGAAAAGTTGATGAAGTTTCAGCTTTCTTCAGCTTTTTATACTCTTTGAGGCTTGATGGTAATGATGGGGATAGGATGTTGTGGAAGTCCAAAGGGTGTACTGTTTGATCTTATTATAAGTTGTTGACTTTTCAAAATAGTCCTCTTTTTCCTTGGAAACATATTTGAAGATTATGAGATTTTAGCAACTGTGGACAATTAAGCTTGACAACTTCTAACAAGGATTGAGATAATAAATGTTTTTAGTTCTTCGATTTTTCAATAAATAAAGCCCTTTCCCGCTCTTCATTTTCACCCCCAAATTCAAAATTTCTATGTATCAATAGAGGTATGCTAGAGAGAGGCGAAAAAAAGAGATGCATTTTAGATGACAAGAAAGTACTCTTGATAAACTCTTGCTATCCTTAGGGGATGTTTGGAAACATTTTTTATTCCAACCCATCCCATCTCATATCACATTTCATCCCATCTCACTTCCTTCCCAAATATCATTCAAATACAAACACTTTTAAACTAATCATTACAACTGTTCCAACTTTTCAAATAAAAAAAAAATTAAACATTTTCAAATCTCAAAACAAAAATAATATTCTAATAATATTTTTTATTCAATTTTTTCTCTTTCCTTTCCTAAAACCCAATAAATACTTATCTTAAACTATCTCACTACTACTCACAAACCATCGTATTACTATTCACAAAATTATCATCTCATCTCATTTTCCAAACATCTCCTAGGATCTTCTACATTTTATATAAGCTCACTTAATTTAATTATTAATTTAGTCCTTCTCTTTGACATGCTGGTGAAGCTCTCGTCTTTTTATCATTCTTAACTTATTTCATCTGTGCATTGACCTAACAAGTTTAGCTCTCCATACTTCTATAATCTTTTTTCAACAACTTATTTCATTTGTGCATTGACCTTAACAAGTTTAGCTCTCCATACTTCTATAATCTTTTTTCAACAACTTTTTTCATCTATGCATTGACCTAACAAGTTTAGCACTTCTCAATATCTCATCTAATTATTACAACTTTCTCATATTTCCACACAAAATAAAATAAACAATTCAACTTTTTCAAAATCCAAAATAAAAATAATATTAAAAACATATATATTTTAACAATATTTTATTTAATTTTTAACTTTCATCTCAACTCATCTCATCTCATCTGCAAAAACAATAGAGGTAAGGTATCCAAGACTTCCTCACTTTGAATGAAAATGATTTCATTTTGGTGGTTATGGAATGGCAAAGGTGATATGAAATCTCAATAATTCGTGTGCTACAAAGTTTGAATTACACTAACGATTTCATGTAGTATTTAACTCTCATTATACTTAGCATATTATCATGAACTCAATCATATTTGTATTTATATTTATATCTATATCTCTCTCTTTTTACTTGTTGCGAGTGCACATAATCCTAGCTAGATATAATTGTGTCATGTTTAAATGATTTTAATTGCTTTGTTGATGTACATGCTTTTGAACCATGTTGAAGAAATGCTTTGTAACATTGAATTATTTCTTATTGACAGAGTAATATCTATACTACTGGTATTAAATGTTAACTATTTACTTTGTTCACAAACAACTTGTATCTTGAGATATGATAGATTGAGCAGCTTGGCTTATAGTTGTAAATATCCTTATGACTCTCGAAAAGCCGGTGTGATTCAAGGACAAGGCCAACGCACCAAGGGTCTCATAAGGTTTTGTGCTAGGTAAGTTTCGCTTGATTTGTTTGTCTTTTTCTTGTGTGGTTGTTTTTCTTGCAAGTTACCATATCTTTGGTTTGTTTTGATTTAGGTTAAGTATCTTTCTTTTGGCCGCGTACTGGGACTATATGATTATAACGGTTTTGATGTCTGGGTTCTAAATTTCATAGCGTATATGTACCTCCCAGGTGTCGTGTTTGTAACCACGGTTTTCCTCCGCCATAAGTGAGAGCAATCAATAAAATTGGGATATTGACCTCTTCTATAAAAAAAAAAAAAAGGCCAACGCACCAAGGTACAATATAAGAATGTATGGTGTTATATGATAATTGATGGGACCAACTGGTTTTTCAGTTTCTCATAAAAAAGTTAAACCCATCTCAACCTACTTCATATACTACTATTCACAATTCAACTCAACTCATCTCAACCTCTAAACGCAACCGAATTAGTGGTCATGCCCACCAATGAAAGGTCTTATATCATTAAGGTAAACTTGTGAACAAACCTTTGGTGACCTTTCACACCTTCAGGATTCTATGTACTCTTTGTTCAGCAGATGATATTACTACAATGTGTGGTTCCCCCCATACTTAAATTCCTAGTTCCCTTCTCAGTTTTTATACAGTATAGCAAGTATCATCAAATTTTCATTAAATAGAGCCTGATAAATTCACCCATAATGCGTACTCCACAAAATCAAAAGAAAAAATAATATGCTAATGATAAAAAAATGCAAAAAAAACTATGAAGGCCAAGCGCACCTCTGTTTTTATTCCGAGAGCCAATGAAACCACTGCAGCTACGATCAAGATGATAAGGGTTAAATCTTGCCAGGCTTCCCAAAGGAACCTCTGCAGAAAACAGCACAGGAAAGAAGTGATGAAAAACAAAATTAAGAAAGAAAAGCAATCTTATCAGTACGATTCTAATACTATACCAGGAAACTGCGCCCTTTCTTCCGAGGATATGTATTTGATCCAAATGAGCTCCTCCGTTTTACCAACTCAGTTTCATCCTCATTAATCCCTTTGTCTATATTTGTTTTCAGTAATTCTGATAAGCCTTTAACCTGATGGAGAATAATGTGATCATTGCCATGAGTTAACCTTAGAATGTATAAGAAAATCATATGATCATCGAAGTAAATTCAATTCATAGATGACTTGCCCCTCCATAATGTTGTAAAGAAGAAATATTATGATCCCTGGTCATTGAAGCAAGTTCTTCAAGACCAATTGCATAATCACCAGTTGGAGTTGAGGGTGTTGCTGTGGGACCTAATAATAGATAATTCAAAAACAATGAGCGAGCAATATGCAACTTAATTGGATGATATATATTATAAAGAGAATATGCAAATACGATATAATATAAATTTTAAAAACCATCATATGCAAGACAACTAATATGATTGTCTGAGAAAATTCTTAGAAATTTTATATTTCAAAATTCATTCTATAAATTAATGAAAAACTAAATAAAGGTATATGAATGGAAATAGTCCACAAGTTCTGATCTTACTAAACTATGTAAAAATGTGTTTCTATTCATTAACTGGAGAGGAATATAATGTTCATGATAAATACGCATAGTACCCTGCTTGTGACTAACTTATAACAAGCAAAATGCATACCATCTTTAGCTTTCAATAAAACCTATAAAAACTATAAAAAAAAATACGTATATTTCTCTCAAACACACATATTAGACTGGATAGAGTGGATATTAGAGTGGGTGCTCAGTAATGTTTACGATGATGATTCATGATTATGTTGTTGTACTTGCAGGATTAGTTCCTCGACATACCTACGATATATGTGATTTCAGCTTTTATTTACATAAAGCTTATGCATTCATGTTCATGCCATTTTCTTACATTGATAGTTGTCGTGTTGGGTTTTAACTTACTGATGTTTCATTAAAATATCACTATAGTAGTTCCACTATGATTTTGCCTTTCGAAACAGTAGACTTTGATGCAAATATAGGTCAAAAGGGTCACTTCGAGGAGGAGGGACTGATGCAGCCAGAGGAATAAGGTGGGGGCTTGTCCCCATTAAATTTAGAATCTTTGTAAATTTAGGATTTTTATTGTATTTGGGAGATCTGAGGTGTAATATTATTTGAGTTGGGTGATAAACAGATATTGGTCCGTCATTACTTTATGGATGAAGTGGTAGTGACTTATCTATATTACTTTTTAATGAGCAAGTAATACACAAATCCCTTGTACTATTAATATTAGTTTTCGACTAATACCATTTACACTGTGGCTTTTTCAAAGTGTGCTTAGCATACGAGCACACAAGTTCCGATGTTATACATAAGGGATGTATAGCCCATTTGGCTTGCATCCTGAGCACTACGGTTCCTCACCAAACCACAACTGGGGGCCGGGGGCGCCACACTAGAGCTAAAAGGCAGTGATAAATGTTTGTGGATGTTGGCCCACTCATGTGCACCATCGTTTATCAAGTGTCCATACCTAAGATGCCAATTTACTTTTGGCCACCAAAATGAAGTCATGGTATCCTTGTTTGCCACCCGTGCAATGTTTTATTATGTGTAAAAGATTTTACTGATGCTTTTCAAAAATCTATTATGTTCACAACTCTTTTTACTGTATGATGTATCTCTTTACTGGTATTTGACCCTTTTTGTTTTTATGCTTCAACTACCTACATACTATCGAGAAAGAGTCTATAAGCTGGGAAATATACAGTTGGAACCCTAAGATAGACAATGATTTTAGTTAATACTTGTATATATAACAATGGAGGTTTGTGTTTAGTATGATTATCATTAATATGAATGATATGTAGTATCTATTGCTAACGGGAAGGGGGTCACAAGAATATTTATTCAGAGAGTGATATACCAATTTCCCTTTCTCCAGCCAGTCTGAAAAGTAATGCTGCCTAATACAAGAAGTAATCATTAATTAGAAATAAGAAAACAATCTAAAACGTACACAAAACAGAAACATTTGTTAGCATTAAAAACATTACTCTTATGACTTGTGCATGGGCTCTAATCATTCTTCTTCTTTGCTCTTTATCTTCTTCCTTTACTAAGTCCAAAGTGTACCGAAATCTACGGGAAGCATTTAGTACCAGAGTTGCTTTCTGTAAAGAATATATAAAAGTTCTTTCAGTCAGATCCCAAGCAAAAGACAGTACTTTTTTTTTATCACCTCAAANCAATAGATAATTCAAAACAATGAGCGAGCAATATGCAACTTAATTGGATGACATATATTATAAAGAGAATATGCAAATATGATATAATATAAATTTTAAAAACCATCATATGCAAGACAACTAATATGATTGTCTGAGAAAATTCTTAGAAATTTTATATTTCAAAATTCATTCTATAAATTAATGAAAAACTAAATAAAGGTATATGAATGGAAATAGTCCACAAGTTCTGATCTTACTAAACTATGTAAAAATGTGTTTATATTTCATTAACTGGAGAGGAATATAATGTTCATGATAAATACGCATAGTGACTAACTTATAACAAGCAAAATGTATACCATCTTTAGCTTTCAATAAAACCTATAAAAACTATAAAAAAAAAAAATACGTATATTGCTCTCAAACACACATATTAGAGTGGATATTAGAGTGGGTGCTCAGTAATGTTTACGATGATGATTCATGATTATTTTGTTTTACTTGCAGGATTAGTTCCTCGACATACTTATGATATATGTGATTTCAGCTTTTATTTACATAAAGCTTATGCATTCATGTTCATGCCATTTTCTTACATTGATAGTTGTTGTGTTGGGTTTTAACTTACTGATGTTTCATTAAAATATCACTATAGTAGTTCCACTATGATTTTGCCTTTCGAAACAGTAGACTTTGATGCAAATATAGGTCAAAAGGGTCACTTCGAGGAGGAGGGACTGATGCAGCCAGAGGAATAAGGTGGGGGCTTGTCCCCATTAAATTTAGAATCTTTGTAAATTTAGGATTTTTATTGTATTTGGGAGATCTGAGGTGTAATATTATTTGAGTTGGGTGATAAACAGATATTGGTCCGTCATTACTTTATGGATGAAGTGGTAGTGACTTATCTATATTACTTTTTAATGAGCAAGTAATACACAAATCCCTTGTACTATTAATATTAGTTTTCGACTAATACCATTTACACTGTGGCTTTTTCAAAGTGTGCTTAGCATACGAGCACACAAGTTCCGATGTTATACATAAGGGATGTATAGCCCATTTGGCTTGCATCCTGAGCACTACGGTTCCTCACCAAACCACAACTGGGGGCCGGGGGCGCCACACTAGAGCTAAAAGGCAGTGATAAATGTTTGTGGATGTTGGCCCACTCATGTGCACCATCGTTTATCAAGTGTCCATACCTAAGATGCCAATTTACTTTTGGCCACCAAAATGAAGTCATGGTATCCTTGTTTGCCACCCGTGCAATGTTTTATTATGTGTAAAAGATTTTACTGATGCTTTTCAAAAATCTATTATGTTCACAACTCTTTTTACTGTATGATGTATCTCTTTACTGGTATTTGACCCTTTTTGTTTTTATGCTTCAACTACCTACATACTATCGAGAAAGAGTCTATAAGCTGGGAAATATACAGTTGGAACCCTAAGATAGACAATGATTTTAGTTAATACTTGTATATATAACAATGGAGGTTTGTGTTTAGTATGATTATCATTAATATGAATGATATGTAGTATCTATTGCTAACGGGAAGGGGGTCACAAGAATATTTATTCAGAGAGTGATATACCAATTTCCCTTTCTCCAGCCAGTCTGAAAAGTAATGCTGCCTAATACAAGAAGTAATCATTAATTAGAAATAAGAAAACAATCTAAAACGTACACAAAACAGAAACATTTGTTAGCATTAAAAACATTACTCTTATGACTTGTGCATGGGCTCTAATCATTCTTCTTCTTTGCTCTTTATCTTCTTCCTTTACTAAGTCCAAAGTGTACCGAAATCTACGGGAAGCATTTAGTACCAGAGTTGCTTTCTGTAAAGAATATATAAAAGTTCTTTCAGTCAGATCCCAAGCAAAAGACAGTACTTTTTTTTTATCACCTCAAACTATAAATTTGGTATAGTGTGCAAGGAAATATAGACCAAAACATAATTATATGTCAACTATATATGAATGGGTAAAACAGGCACTGAAAACAAGCAAAAATCCATACGTTTGTCGAAACTAAAAAACAAATTATAAGGAAAGAAAAAGATAGATGTCAAAGTAAAATAGAGAAATTTTAGGAGTGGCAGAGTTCGTGATTTACTCATGTCTTCATGTAGTACACACAAAATCTCAAGATAGACCAGTAGTCATGACATGAACGAGAAAGCATCATAACACCAAAAAAAAAAAAAACTATCTTACTATAAGCAAAAAGAAGAACGGTAAATTACCATGCAAGAAACTGTAGGAAAACGGAATGGAAGATTAAAATGGAACCGAGTACTGATCCACCACAAGCCAGCCCAATGCCTGCTGGTAATGAGAACTTCGTACTTACAAGCTGAGACTACGTACGGTGCTTAGGTGAAGGGAAAATACTCGAACATTAATTTAAACATCCGATATTCATTTCCAGGATTTTACCACCAGGTCAAGAATAATATTTAGTACTTAGGCCCGGTTTGTTACGAGAATTACTGTTTTATATCATTTATCTTATTTCATTTTATCATTACAGTTTTTTTAAATTTTTACAGAAAATATAATAAATAATTTAATTTTTTTAAATATTAAAATAATAATAATATTAAAAATAATATTTTATTTAATTTTTATTTCAATTTATCCCAACTTAATATTCAAACGGCACCTTTAACAAACAACAGTTTAGACTCCAACTACGATCCTTTGGAAATTTGAACCCTTGATCACAATTCAATCACCAAGATTGTGCCACGTACGTCTAGTTTTCATCGATCATAATAGTCAAGTCTAAAATGATGAGGGTTCAAATATATTCTTTCCATATTATTTACTTGATACAATGATATTGTATAAAATTGTGAGAACCCCTAAAAGAACATATAAGAACATATCACTTACTGAGATTCTTGTAATCTCAGAAGTCCCACTACAGTTTTATGTCGCAGTTCAAGGTGGCTAGCTACGAGCAAGAGGACCTGGCGCCCCGGAAGAATAAAAAGGGACTGGCCGGCCTGCATCGGCCATCTGTTATTCTAGTTTTCTTTTTATGTATCGGTTTAACCCCTGATGGGTGCCTTTGTAATCTGTTTGAAACATATTGGGTTGAAATAACGTCGAAGTTGTGGATTTCCGACTTGGTGACTTATGGATCATGGCATGCACTTGAAGCCGAATTTGGAGTTTATAGATTTCCTATGATACTGAAAAGCCATAGATTGGTGACTGTCTTTTCTTTCCCCTGCGACTTCTTTACACTCGTGCTCTTTTTAACTTTTTTCCATACTCACTCACCTACACTCGTATCTCTTACCTCTATACATTTTCCATCCGACGTCACGTGAGCACAACTATCATGATCATCGGAAGAAGTAAAGATGTTTGGATTGAGAATAAGAAAAATGAGAGAAAATATCAAAATATTATTGATGCCAAACTTGATCACCTAATACACCTACAAGGATTGTGGGACTTAGCAAATACATGATGCCTTCTATGTCTAACCACGGGATCTAAATCTACCCACAGGATTTTCTTGAAAATATTGTAGTTTTTAGAGATTTTTTTAATGCAATAGGTGCCTGTGGATGGTATGTTTGAATTTACAAATTAATTTTTTTAAATGTATTTTCAATGGTATTCATGAAAGTGGTTTTGTAGAATCTGTTTTGAAGGTTTTTGTTAAAAGTTATTTTATCATGGAAATCGAGGCAAATGATTAGATGGAAACATTTAATCTAACAATGCCATCTCAATATAACACCAAAATACACTTTGCATGCACAAGAACACAAAGAAAACATGAACATTTTAGGTAAACATCCATCTGACACACCATAAATAGATGCAAATTTGACTGCAAACGATTGCACATACCATTCATCGATGAACACTAAAAATTTGGTGTTTCAGGCCCAATGCGCATTATTAGTAGACAATGTCCATTCATATGGCGCGCATTTCAATGGATTGATTCAATTGCATAGCCATTAGTGTATGTGTGTAGATTATATGATTTATTTACGTATGAATGTATTCATATTGTCAAATGTAATGTGAGGTGATAAAGATTTTTTCTAATTAAATTGAGTTACGGATTACGTACCCTCCATCGCTTGAGCGTCTCGAGGGGCGCATTCTTGGTGTGGGCAATGTCAAAAGGATCAGATGGCGAAATTTCAATCTCATGATCATCAAGGATCTTGCTGGAGCGAGGGCCTGCCTCCTCGTCATGGTGGTGGTGGGCTTGGTGTACCAAGGAGGTGGAGAGCGGTGGCAGCAGGCTATTGGTGGAAGAATTGGAGCCACTCGAGGCCATTGAAATCACCTCAATAACTCCAGCATGGGAAAGAAGCTTAGGCAAGAGAGATGGCACAACCCTCAGAACAGAATTCTATTACGCGCGGCTGTTTCGGGCCATACTACCAAAAATGTAAAAAGAGCTCATTTGGTGGTTGCGACAAAAGCGTTAAATCAGAGAGCATTAAAAAAATTGCAGCCTTTCAAAAATAAAGTGCAGTTTTCAATTGCAGCGTTCTACCGTATTGGACAATATTTTTTACATCATTTTATTTTTATTTATTTATTTATATTTTATGTACTGTATTAATTTTAACTAGAAATTCAAAGTTGCCATGATGTCCCAGTACCTCAAATTGCAAAGATCGTTCTTCCTAACTTTTCGTGCTCTCTGTTTTGCTTGATGCTTCTCTTGCGGTGTTTGATTTCTTATCAATTCCCCTATCCACGCTACCCACCGCAAAAAGTTTAAAATCATAGATTCATATAATATTTGGAAAAAACTAATATGCAGCCTAATATTTACCCTCCATTTGACCGTTTAGTGATTTTATTTTATTTTATTTATTTAATAATAAAGAAAATGATTTTAAACATATTAATATATATTTTTTTATTTTATTTTTAAATATAAATAAAAAAAATTACAAAAAATATAAACGAGCTCACAATATATATATATATATATATATTTAAACAAGAAACGAGCCCCGTTTTTGCCGCAACCACCAAATGGTGACGGAATCCTCTGCCTTTCTATTATTTTTGCTCTGATTCGTAGTTTTCTTTCCTTCTGTTGATTCCGAAAAAAACTCTTTTTTCCATTTTTGGTAATATGGCCCGAAACAGCCGTAATAGATTTCTGTGCTGAGGGTTGTGCCAGCTCTCTTGCGAAAGTTTCTTCCCCCATGCTGGAGTTGTTGAGATGATTTCAATGGCCTCGATCGATTGGCTCCAATTCTTCCACCAATAGCCTGCTGCCGCCACTCTCCACTGCCTCGGTACACCAAGACCACCACCACCATGACGAGGAGGCAGGCCCTCGCTCCAGCAAGATCTTTGACGATGACGAGATTGAAATTTCGACATCTGATCCTTTCGACATTGCCCACACCAAGAATGCGCCCCTCGAGACGCTCAAGCGATGGAAGGTATGTAATCCATAATTCAATTTAATTAGAAAAAAATCTTTATCATATAGTTTGACATACATTTCATCATCTAATGGTTCAACTCATGATTCAGATGTATGTATGTAATCTTATATCTTAGGATGCCGTGAATGTGCATTATATATGCTTAATTACCGTTAGAAATGGTTTTGCTCAAATCGAATTTACCCTGCAATATGCATAATATTTTCCTATATGGAATTAATACTGCAGCTTAACCTCTGCGATGGTTTGGATTCAAGATAAGATGAGTTGAGATAATTTGTGATGATCTCAACTCACCAATCCAAACCGGCGTCTTAGGAGTCGGGACATTCTAATGCTTTACGCCATAAATTAGAAGAAAAAAGTCAGATATGTGTGAGCTGGACATGAGTTAAAGAGGAGGTCAGTTATGGTAACACATTTTGTTTAAGGCACATTTGGATGAAATTGCAGCCATATTCGGATTTTTTTTTTGGAGTAACTTGCCTTCGATTTCCATCTAATCACTTGCCTTCGATTTCCATGATAAACTAATTTAAACAAAAACATTAAAAAACAGATTCTACAAAACCACTTTCGTAAATACCATTGAAAATACATTTTAAAAACTTTGTAAATTCAAACATACATTCACATGGACCTATTGCATTAAAAAAATCTCTAAAAAAACTATCTATAATATTTTCAAGAAAATCAAGTGGGTAGATTTAGATCCAGTGGTTAGACATAGAATGCATGTATTTGCTAAGCCTCACATTGGTTGTATATATAGTACCTGGAATTGGGCTTTTTTGAATGGTTCAATGGAATTTCAGACGTTGTAATTTGATTGGGGGAGATTGTGATCTATACCCTACATCGTGTTACAATCTTATTTATGCAACTACTTGTCGCTATTTTTTTATTTTATTTAATTGTTCAGGTAAATTCTTTCTCATAAAAAATTAAAGGTTTTATGATTTGAAAATTTTATTGTATTATCTTAAAAAAAAAAATTGAAATATTGTAATAATAAAACAAGAAACAGCCAGGATGCTTTTGTTGTTTCCAAAAAGGATCAGATAAATGTTTTTTTTTCTTATCTTTCTTTGGGCTCAAGAGAAATGTCTAGACTTTTCCTGTTTTGCTGCAGCAATGAAGTTTGAGTATTTGTAAAGAATGCCATAACTATTTCAAATTATAAAACTTTTCTATGTTTTTTTTAGTGTAAAAGAATTAACCTGTTAAGAAATCGGAATAGAAAAGTCAAGCAATTGCAAGCTTTTCTCTTGAAATCTGAATTATGAGATTTTGATACAATCATGGGGTTTTTTTAACTTGGAATTAATGGGACCATCCTATGTTTTGACAAACAGGTTTTTGGGACTTGAAATATGATAGAAAATGGGAAGGTCCCTTTTCGGGAAGGTCCCTTTTCTAAATTTTAGTATGATATACAGGTCTTTTTATAAACTGTTGATTTATTACATAAAAGAAAAAAAGAAAAAAGAATGAACGTTAGCAGCTCGTCCCATTCTAGGGAGGGGTTGTTACAAAAATGCTTATATACTGGAAAACAACTATTTCCAACAGTTATATTTGGCGTAAAGTTTTTTGGATAATGATTTTTGCAGCTACCATATTTTTCCATGCATATATTTGTCGGATGCAACATTGCACATGGACTATCCATCATATGTTTGATAATGGCATTATATAGATGCAAATTCTTATTTTTATAAGGTATTTTTACTGATACAATCTCGTCAAAAGATTCATGAGTATAAATTTTCCAATCTTTTTGTAATATAATTAAGAAATGTACATTTATAAACCCTCTTTTATGATGTTCAATTACATAGACATATGCTGAAATTTTGCTAAATATTTGCCGTTTGAACAACTGATCCTTTAATTCCTCTAGTTTTGCTTGAAGAACTCATGCAATCAAATCAGGACGATTTTGTGTCTCTTCTTGAGGTCCCAATTCATTTGAGATTTTTTTTCCAATTTGAATTATATGTCATTGTTAAGAAAATGTCTAATTTGTCATAACGCTAAACTAACGCATACATTGATATAGCTTTGATCGAATCTGTTTTTATTTGCTACGGAAATAATCCAACCTTGACGTTTTAATCTTAACATACATATCAACCACAAACTGTTGCAATAAATGACCAGACAATAACAAAAACGATCTGACATTTTTTCTGATTTGCAACTTGTAACAATAATATTCACGGCATGAAACAATTGTATCCTTTCTCTTTTTGTTTACCACTATAAAAAATGAACGATAAAATATTACAAAATTGTACATCTAACACCTTAGCATGAAATGCCAGTATGAAAAAGTTACTCTAACCTTCCAGTTCTATTCCAAGTAATTCATCTGCTGACATTGATTGTTGATGATCAATTGATTGGGTTGTTTCATTATGTATTAACGTGGTTCCTTTCTTTACCCTTTGTATGACTTGGTGCCAACCAGTATCACTAAAAGAAAACAACAATGGATATTGAAGTGTATCATAGTAGCCAAAATAATACTGAACTATATTACTTCCACAAGTATGATTAAAAACAACAATGTCTCGTCCTGTCAACTGATCTGAATCATTATTTTCAACCCCAATTGCTGCAACTTGTGATGATGTAGGGGCATTAAATACATATTGATCTAAGCCAAGATCTGATCTTATATGGATCTTTTGACTTTCCAAGTTCGGCAAGTCACCAAGAGATTGGAAAAACAGAGAATATGGATTAATACGAAAAATATCCATGAGTTAAGCAATAATTGATAAATCCAGTCTCCTTGAATCAGAAACTTAATTTTCTAATTCTTGCTCAATATCATAAAAATACAATTGCAAGTAAAAAGGACGTCCATCTGAAGGGACTAAATCATTGATGTAGTGATATATTTGTCCTTGAGCTCGAAATGTGTAAATTTATCTATTCCTTCTATAGAAATCTCTATCAAATTTCACTCCAAATGATGTAAAAGAAAATTTGTTATTATAGGTTTGAACATAAGTTATATATTTGGTACATTCAAGTGTGCTGGAAGTAAACAGATTGATGATAAAGTTGATCGTGAACATAATTTGTAACCAAAGAAATTGTTCCATCAGCACAGTAAAACCTGTTTGTTTCATGATAAATCTATTTGCTCCATAATATCTACAACATGGCACATATGGCAAAGAATTTGCCTCAACCGGTACAGTTTGTAATATTTTCCTAAGGCGAGCGGATTGTTGATGCTTCTTACACATGGTATAAAACAAAGACTCACCAAACAATTGAGGAGAATTCTTAAAAGTGTTTGAATGATCCTATTAAGCGCATTATTGGAAGAGTGCCAAATGGCAAGAACAAACTGAGAACTATTTAATTATACAGATCCCTTACCCTAACAAGGTGTTGATGAGCTTGTTTCAAAGCTTGTTTGTTCATGCACAACATAAGTAGCCTATCAAATAAAATGTTCCCAATTTTCAAAGAGAAGAACAGAAGGCTTTATGAATAACTAACGTAGAAAAGAAACTATAAATAATAGACATGTTCAATTACAAGTTGGTCTACTCTTTCTATACATGTATTTGCTAATCTAGGCATCAGCAAATCCATAGAATTGTTCAAATTATCAAAATCTCTACATTGCTTGATGATGCATGTGTTTGTGAATCCATGACAGGAACATTGACATTAGGAGAACTGTGAGCCTCTTGTGAGGAAGCCATCTCACCGATGTCAATATCAACATGGAAAACACATCGTCTTTTTTTTGTGCAAGAGACTAAAGTTTTCATTGATGTTCAGATATTCTACATCATCATCAGACCTAGTCATTTGACCAACATCAAATGAAACCAAATCTTCCAACTGAAGAGAATTGCTTTTAGATGCTTTTTGTTGAGCATATATTTCTCTTTTTTTTCCGACGTAGTTCTTCTTTTTTCTATTTTGGAAAGTCTTACGATTTTTTTTTGGCTGGTTGTTTTCCATGACATTTGAAATGTTTTTAAGAAACTTTAACTTATAAAAATACTATCTGATTCTATGTCCAAACAAATGTTGTTGATCTTTTAATATAACCATACCACTCATCATTATGCCAATAACGAAAACAATTCCTCCAACAATTGGATAGAGTGACACACAAGTAGAACCAAAGAAACCAATGAGCATCATTTAATGTGAAACCCATATCCAACAGCACATTCAAAATGCTACAAACATATTCATTGATTCCTACGTTCAACAAGACATGGTATGTAAGTATTTGTAGTCTAAATCAACAATGATTAACATACATAAGTTATAACAATGTAAAACACAACAAACTAATATAAAAGACAACAACTACACATGAAACAAAAGGAACATCAAAGAATTATATATCCATATTGTATAACAAAAACCAATCTTAAAGAGAAATAATAAAGACAGTAGTTAAGCATAAAATGATACGCACTGACTATAAAACGTAGTAATCTACTTATATATTAAGCATGTATATGTAATTTATTATAGACACATCTTGGACAACAAATAAGTTTCAACTTTTTTGACATAATTGTTTTTTTTTTTTTTAAGTTGATTGATTACATGTCAGAATTCTTAAGTCCAACACTTGATAAAATTATGAGTTCTTCAAGACAAATTGAAAATACATTTTTTTGTAAAATATTACAAAGAAATCATATTTATTCAAGTTTTCAAGTTCTCTATTTGAAAGCGCAACAACTTTTCTTAGTCGAGATTTTTTTATAAGTAGAATAGTCCCTATTTGAATAACCAAATTTTTGTAAGCTTTTTTGTAAGGATAGCCTAAAATACCAAACAAAGCTAACGGCCTAAAGGAAAACAGGGCAACAATTATTAGACTAGATGTAGAAAAAAATCTCATCATTTTACCAAAGTCTCATAATTCAAATTCCTTTTTTTTTTCAAAACAAAAGGAATATTCAGTTCTTTCGTTGCACCACCAAAATATATACAAAAACTATGAATGAAGAGGATTTCGAAAAAATGATGGTGGAATGTTATAACAATAACTCTCTTTCATTCAAAGATGATTACAAGAAAAAACCAATTAGAAGGATTTCTTTCACAATTCTCTTCTAATATATTTATTGTTTTTGTGATCAAAACTATAGCCATCTCCTGGGTAGAAACATATACACGGTCCACAAAAGAAACACTTGTCTCAAAATACATGTCCCTAAGACATTTTTACAAACAAACCAACCAAATAATTTAACATCAGATAAAAGAGACCCATCCCCAAGCTACTCTAGGCATTTGGCTTCCCCCTCCCCAGCAATGTCTTGCTCCACAGTCTAATCTTTGTTATTTCCTGAATGTTTAAAATATTAACACAAATGTGAGTATAATACTCAATAAGTAGTACACCAAGCAGCAAAAATAGCATACCTCGATTATTCTTTTCTTTTGAAAGGTCATAGAAGTTTAAAATATTTAAATAAACATAAAATATTTACATAAGCATTCAAATTCAGTTTTTACTTTCTTTTGGCCGGTACACACTATTACGCCCTGTGTGTTAGGGTTAGCGGCCTTTTGGACCTAATCTCCGCCTGTGGCCACGAGTTAGAAAATCCCTCAGTCAGGATGGTGCCATTGGGTGCACCACCAATGGGACCGATCTGGCATTGCAATTTGCCTCTTTCCTGTGCTACCCTTTCCGTTCCATCATTGACCATTTACATATTTTCATACAAAAACCTCAATTTCCTTTCTTTCCTTCCTTTTCCCTTCATAGCATTTTAGCATCTTTCTTAATCCAATGTAGCATGCATTTTCTTTTATAAGAATGCATTTCATGCTATACTTTTATAGTAAGGAAAATCATTAGCTATTACCAAAACATGTGCATGATAAATCTCATGATCTAAACCTTGAATGTGCATGCTTTACATCATACACATACACACATTCATAATTTATAGGATGCTTAACATGGGCTATCAAGAAGGCTTATACATTATATACATTTAACTTTTCCTTAAAAAGAAGCATTTGAATAAAGAAAGCATTTAATAGAAGAAAATGCCGTGTGAGAAGCATGGTTGTAGCTACTTACCTCCCAGCTTTACTCTTGGTTCCTTTTGAAGTTGAAAAATTCATATTCAATGAAATGGAACAAGTATATCAATATCCATTTCACTCTAAGCTTCACTAACCAAAACCCTTAACTAGAGGCTCACTTTAATTCCAAGAAGGAATTAAAGTGCTTTTCTTAATTCCTCTTCACTTAAAAGAACATCAACTCAACCCATTTAACTTCCCACCACACATGGCACTAAGCCAAATCATTAAAACTCTTCATTTCAAGCATTTTAAAGAAATTCATAAAAGTAACTAATGGCATGCTTGCAGTCCATTAAAGGTCATTGGGTTTTCTATATGAAAGATAGATGTATATCATGAATTAAGAATGTATAAATGGTAGGGATTTTGGGTGTTACAGTCTGGTTGTTGGAATGACAAAACACGTTGAACTTCCATTAAACAATTGAAAGAAGGTTCAACTATTTCAATATCAAAGTAGCATTACACTACCCTTAATACAAGAAGTAACCCTCCCAAACTCTAAAATATGAAGGCGCATTGCATAGTGATTTTGTAGTGAGGATTATAAATTGGTTTAGAGACCCAAAGCAAGTACCGCTTTAACTATTTTCAATACATGACTATAAATCCCTTCTTGGGAACCCAATATCTATGTGTGAGAACATCTATCTCTATGTGAGAAGCTGGTAGCGTGAGTTTATGATCATGGGACGGGATGGAGAATTCCCCGAACCATTCTTACAAAATGTTCCCACGGCTTCGCATGAGAAGGAGAATGCCTCGTGGGGATTGGGATGGAACGATGTCATATTTGGCCTCATCTAATAGTTAGGATGTAGAATCCCCTAGCGTATCACATGTTGTGTCCTCAAGTTGGTTGGTTGGATAGAAGCATCCCCAATGCAACAAGTATCTCTATGTGAGAAGCCTATGTGACAAATATCTACATGATAAGTACTTGTGTGGTGTAAGAATGTTACTGGGGTTGAAATAGGCCGAATACTGGTTTTTACTGGTTTTATACTTATATTAGAGATGGATTATTCTTCGCCATACTAATACTAATGTGTTTTTGTACTTTGCATGAGAGTAAAGGCCAACATCCCATGAGGGCGATTCCTCGTCATGCCTATGTATGTGCAAGTGTTATCCAAGAGGGAATTCTGATGGCTTCCAAACTATTACTCCCAAGTGCAGAAGTGGACAAGTTGTAATACAAGACAGCACCCAAGGTCATCTCCACAGGGACAAGAGGATTTCTAGCAAATTGATTATATGAAACTGTGAGGATTCGGATTTAGAAAAGAGTTTGGATGATTTATCAAGTGGGAAATGAGTTTTGTATGAAATTAAGAAAATGAATCAAAAAATGATTTATTTATGATGAAGGATTTAATGTTATTGAAATGTATCATGGAAAGACACTTTAAACTATGAAAGTATAAACCCAAGCAATTAAGCTATGCAACCTATAACACACTGTAATTATAACTTCACCAAGATGCAACCAGAGTTTTAGTTGGAAAATTGAAAATCATAGAATTAGTAGAACAATTGACATATGCCTGGGTTACAGTTTTAAGATGTCTCTTGACTTCACTTTTCACTAGGATTCCTGGATACCACCCATTGACTATTAATCTATTCAAGGCATTAATAAAAAGTAATTTGAAGATTATAAACTCAGAGGTCATGTACCAAGACTCTGTTAAAATTCATCACAAACATCAACCAAATTTTTGCTTTAACACTCAGCTAGAATAAACCTCGATTGATTCAAGGTTCTGCTGTTGTGCCTAGTGTCTACAACAGAACAAGAGCAATAGCGAGAGGATCTTACATAAACCCATTTTCAAAAATTGAGCAAAATTCAAGAACTATAGAAATCCAGCAAATAAAGTAAGCAAAAGAAAGCTTTACCGCAACCCAGGCTAGGGAATTAGCCTAAGGCTTCGTTTGGATCCTCAACCCAACTCAACTCATCTCAACTCATCATTACAAAATTTTCAAATCTCAATACAAAATATAATAAACAATTCAACTTTTTCAAATTTCAAAATAATAATAATACTAAAAATAATATTCTAACAATATTTTATCATCTCAATTCAACTTAACTCAGTTCAACATCCAAACACAGCCTAAGTTTACCATCATCAACATCAGATCTCAACAAAAATGAAAAACCCTAGAAATCCTTAAAAGTTTATGGAATGCAAGAGAAGAAAAATAAAACCATATCTTGACTGCCTTCCAATTCCAACTCCCTTTCCTATTTATCATGCCTTCCATGGTCATCTTCTCTCTCTTCGTAACCACTGCCTCCATCCTTCGCTACAAACTTCTCCTTCGTGTAACCGTATTGCCCTTTTCTCTTTTCCTTCTCTTTCTCTATTCTCTTCTGCCTCTCGATTATTCTTTCCCAAAGTATTCCTTTGTTCTTCTTCTTGGGTTCAATTACGTGGGCTTTTCTCCTGCAACAGCTTCCTTTAGTTAGATTTAAGTCCAATAACTTGAGCCCATATTCAGTCTCTTAAAGGGTAATTGGTCATTTCACAATCCATAAGAGCAGTTACCAAAAATCTGTCCATTTTAATACTCTTCTTAGTAGTTAAAGTGTTTAAACCCAGTATATTAAGAGTATAAATAACAACATAATTGCTTGTTTATCAGATTCCTCACCACGTTTGAAGATACACGTTGTTGTAAGTAGCGTGAGGGTGATTCATTGCCATGCAAATACGTGTCTGTCAAATGTTTTCATGAAAGTGTTCATACCGTCTTCAATATCATTATCTCTTATTAGTAATCTTGTCATAGCCACCTAATCTACCTATGGTTTTATTATTGGAATCATAGATTTTGATGCAATCCAGATCCTGACTTGAAGCCCAAGGAAGTAAAGTCAAACCCGACCAAGTTCTGAGTATGGAGAGCAATAGCCGCCATAACCTTGTACCTTCCATTAGAATATACATAATATTAAGTTGGGCGGTTACTTGTAATTGACTAAGTTCTTGATCATTAGTGGTCATATGCTCTTTATTAAATTGTGCTAAGTATGCCTTTAAGTTTTCATCCTCCTCCTACTCGCCATGAATTGCATAAGAAATTGTCTGGCGAGTTCTTAAAAACTATGAGACTATTTGTAAGGCTCTAAACCATCCTCTAGCTACCCCATTTTTAAGGTCAAGGGGAAGGCCGTTCAGACGATCTCTCCAGAGAAACCGTGGATAGTCATATGAGCCTTGAAAGTTTCCATATGTTCAATGGGATCTTTAGACATGTCATATAGTTTCATTTGAGAGACTTTGAACTTTGGTAGGAGTGGCACCATCATTATGCAGCCGCTGTAAAGCAGGTTGGTATCGTTGAGTAAAGTGTCAACGGAGGAGGATGCACCTATCTTCCTGACCATTTCCTCATATTTTTCTATGAGATGGCATAGATGTTGGTGCATCTTCCTTTTCTCCTTGTTGTCAAGGTTCATTCTTCCTATGTTTTGTAATTTTGCTTCATTTCTTTCAGCATGGCTTGGTGCAACATTTTTTACACTTTTCTACCTGAGAGCCTTATTCTCCCACTAGAGGCTCTCCATTTCCCGAGTCATCTGGTTCAATCTCTCCTCCATCTCTAGGAATCTTCCTTCCATCCTGTCGTATGCTCGAACACTTATTGTTGTTGTTGTTGTTTCTTGATCACGGATTACTTGGAAGCGTGTTGCTATAGGCATATGAAAAGCACGTTAAGATGTTGGAAAAAGTATAAGGGTGCCAAATGTTGCGGATGTGTTTTGTAGCACTGGAAACGTCTTCCAGTAACTTGCAATAAAAACGTATAAGGGGCGGGGTGCGTCTAGGGACACCTCCAATGCCTAGATCAGTATGTATTCTTGCAAGTATTTCATGTGCATGAGATTCAGAAGTTACCTCAGGCATGTTCCTTGACCTTTATTTATATAAGCTGGTGAGGGGTGAGAGAGGCTTGCCTTGTGGCTTGACCTTCTCTGATCTTCATTGAGACTTGACTTGTTTGGGCTCTAAATCAACCATTATGTCGAGGGTGTTAACACCTCGGGTGCGTATTGCAAGCATGTCTCACGGGCGTGTATCGCTCTGACTATTATTCTGTCTATTATGTCATTAATTAGTTAATTAATGACTATTGAAATTGAATCTCATATTGAAGCGTTATGGAAGGAGGCCCCTTCTTTGTCGATCACGAGCCTTGGGCTCTCTGATCTTCATTGAGACTTGACTTGTTTGGGCTCTAAATCAACCATTATGTTGAGGGTGTTAACACCTCGGGTGCGTATTGCAAGCATGTCTCACGGGCGTGTATCGCTCCGACTATTATTATGTCTATTATGTCATTAATTAGTTAATTAATGACTATTGAAATTGAATTTCATATTGAAGCGTTATGGAAGGAGGCCCCTTCTTTGTGGATCACGAGCCTTGGGCTCTCTACCTTGCAGACCCTTCTCAATTATGGCATTCGGGTCTATTTGGCCCTCCATGCCCCATTTAAAATAATTTTAAGCTTTAAAAATATCTAAAAAAATTGAAAATACTTGGCTTGATTTTAAAAATAAGAATTCCAAATTTAAGCATTAAAGCGAGACTCGTGATCAACTCGTTAAGAATTTAGAGTGATTGCTCAAAGCACCTAACTCTAAGGACCGGAGATAGAGAAGTCTTTGTGCTTTTTCTTTGGGCAAGTTTTGTTCGATAGCTCGGAAGAGTTCAGTTCATTAAAGGTCATGTGTCAAAAATCAAAAGTCTATTTTGGTAAGAGTAATGATTTAAGTCTCAAATAGATAAGTCTCGCGTATTCATTTTATAAAAAAAGTGGAACACACCATGAAAAGTGTAAAAGACAATCTATTATTTTTTAGTGAGATCTAGATTTTTACAAAGGGTTTGTGCGAACTTGTCTATTTAGAATTTAGACCTAGCATTACTCTTTTTGTAAGACTGGAATTGATCTAGCACGTTGAACTTCCATTAAACAACTGAAAGAATGTTCAGCTATTTCAGTACACAAGTAACACTAGACTACCCTTAATACGAGAGGTAACCCTCCATATCAACCGTCACAAGCTCTCTCCCAGATCATCCTCTTCTCCCAACGTCTCCCCACAATGCGCCACCATCGACACCTCGTCGTCAGCCACCCGTTCATCCTTCCCTCAGCCCTACATTGATCTCTCTCCTTTCCTCCCTAAGCCTTAGCCCCAAGATCCCATCTTTTTCCTTTCAATTTCCTAGATCCGCCGCCGTTACGGGCGCCGTAACCGCCACCACACCTCATCGAGGTTGCCATCCCTCCACCAGAGCACCCCATGCTCCTCCATGCCTTACTCAAAGCCCCCCTCTCTCTCTCAAACTCCCTCTCTGTTTTCCCTATCCCAGCGTCACCGTGACCCCCTAATGACGCCATTGGCCACCACTGTGAGCCACGAGCCGTCGTTGCGACCGCCACCTCCTCTCCCTAGGTCCATTGATGCACACCTAGCCCTCCCCCATGTCTCTCTACCTCTTCTCTATTTTTCTCTACCATGGCCTTAGTCGTGCCCTTCCCGAGCTGCCTTCAGCTACGGCCATAACCACCACTACTCAGCCACTTCATGCTGCCTCGAGCTCCACCTCCAAGCCCCACTGCGCCACTCGAGAACTTTAGCTCCAGCCCTTCCAAATCAACCTTTGTTTTAGGTCACGATAGTGACCACCAAGGGGCAGTCACTGCCCAAACCAGTGGCTTTTGACCCCATGAGACCTTGTTAGACAACAAGCAACACAACGAGTCAGCCCCAACACATGGTATACTTTCTATTCCTTTTCCTCGATAGTTATTTTATTGTGAAACTTGATTAGCATTGTGGACTAGGCTATTGTTGTGAAGTGTGTGGTGTTGTGAATTGTGAACTGTGTGTAGTTGTTGTAATGTGTTGTGTGACGTGTTATGAAGTGTGGGATGGTTGTGTAGTTGTGAAGTGTTGTATGGATGGTGATGTGAAGTGATGGGATCACGGTGCAGTTTGGAAGTGGTTGATAATTGTGTAAAGTTTTGGGATAGTTGTGTAGTTTGTGAAGTGGCATGATGTCAAGTGAAGTGTTGCGATTGTGAAGGTTAGGGAAGACTGTGAAGCGTGATGATTGTATGGATTTGAGTTAGAGGTTAGTGTCGAGTGTATGAAGCTTTTTTTATACAAGCGGGCGTTTTAGTGGATTATATGTTGATCTTAGGTGATAAAAGGGGTAGGGTACATGTGTAATTTGGTTGGACGCATGTGTCAAACAGATTTACCATATGTAATGGATAGTCTGTTCTAAGCATGAGTGCACGATGCTTAAGTCTCAAGGTTGGTATAAAGTTGTGTATTATGCTTGGTTTGGATTACGATGAAGTGTTGGTTTATGAATTGAGAAATAAATGTCTGTATTGACTAGGATTGAGATGTATAACTTGGTTTGTTCAAGTTATACATCGGAATGGATGGTTTGGTAAGAAGAGTGTGGTAAAGGTGATAGTGTGCCTTAACTTTAAAGCAGATCATGGAAGTTCACTTTAAAGGATAAGCACTTGAAGTAGAATGTTCTATTTGGAAGGTGACCTCAATTGGGTTCTAAGCTCTGGGTTTGAAAATTTTGAGAAATGTGATAAATGAAAGCATATAAGATAGAATTGGATAGTAGAGTGTGTCTAAATGAAGGAAGTCCAAGTTAAGAGTAGTTTATGTATTTTCTAAGTTTTAGTTACTTATGCACTTGAGGTAGGGAATGATGTTAAGGTTATATATGCATGTAGGTTGTTATCTAACACGCACATGAATGGACTGCATGAAATGTAAATAGCATAGAGTTTAGGTAAGTATTAAGTTCATACTTTTATAGAGTTTTCTAAATGATAAGAAATGAAAACAAATGTTTCTCTTTATGATGCTTTATGAAAATGAAAGAGTATTTTATGAAAGTATGCTAAGTATTAATGTTTAAAAGTATATGTATATAAATGCCTTCTTTGACAACCCCTATTTATGCACTCAAAGTAATAGTTGTATGCATGTGACTGGATGTTATATGTAGTATCTAGTGTCTTTATTTTCCATGAAATGAAATGTTGAGGTATATGCTTGATGCTTTCAAATCATGTTTAAATGATGCGATGAAAGTGTATTTAAATGAAACTATGAAAATGTATTTAAATGAGGTTATGAAATGAATTTTAAATGATGCTATAAAAAGATGTTTAAAAAATGCTACGAAATGATGTTTATGGATGATGTATATGCTTATGCTTTTAAATGATGTTTATGAAATGAAATGAATTGATAAATGAAAGAAATGAAAAAGAAATGATTGAAATGAATGAATGAAAGTAAAGGATTGAAAGGAATGAATGTTTTAATGCATGAAAGTACGTAATGACCATGACTAAATAAATGAATGATAGTACTAATGGACTGTGTAGATTGCAATGCCGGGTAAGTAGTACTGGTAGTGCACACAGTATTAGCCCTGACTGAAAGGGATCCCAACCTATGGCCACGGGCGGAATCCAAGTCAAAAGACCACTAACCCCAACATACGGGACGTAATAATGAGTACCAGCCAGAGGAAAAGTGAAAAGAGTTAAATTGAATGTTGTGTATTCACTTAGCTCTCTATGAAAGATGCACAATGTGTGGAGAATGTTTTATAAGAAATGAAAACATTTTAAAGAAAAACTCCACATTGTAAAGCTTTTAAAGAAAGTGATTGTTTTATGCAAAGTGTGTAGATTAATGATGAATGCATGAATGAAAATCTATATTAGTATATTTTTACAGTATAAAGTAATGCTTACTAAGTATTCGACT
>QEOT01123506.1:0-11614 GCA_003123785.1 Pterocarya stenoptera
ATCTCACCTTTGTTTGTCTCTTGAAGCCTCAAGAGCTGAGAAAGTTTGGAGTTGATAGTCCTCTTAGAGTTCCCAAAAGTCACCTTACTCATGTTCATCAACCTGACTTTACATCTTTGGTGGCCTTCTATAGCACAATTGCCAACTTGTGTGAAGCCAACATAGGTTTCTTCCATTCCTCTTTCACTAATTGCAAACATTCCTCTCTTAGTGCCCAGTTAGCTTCATATCTGAATGGTTTGTCTCCTTTGCTAGTTACATTCATATGAGAAGCCATAGTGACAATAATAGGCCTATGATATGAGCTTTAGGCTACCTCAATATTAATAGAAGAAAAAGGAAACAAATCTTGCCAGCTTGAGTTGCCAAAGGCTCGATCCAGCCTTTCCTTAGTAAACTGCCCACCTTCTCTACTCTATTGTTACTTCATGCGAACATGTCTCCCATAAAGCCTAAATCACTCAAGTCATTATCCTTCACTACTAATCTAAAATCTTCCATCTGATTGTACGGCCTGATAGCAACCCCAAACTTCTCATGTTGGCATAAAATCTCGTTGAAGTCTCCCAAGCAAACATGCCATTCTAGTAGGTGGTTTAATAGCTTTAACAAGCTTCCAGCTATCAGTTCTCCTAGAAGTCAGAGGGTTTCCATTGAAACCAATTAAGATCCAGTCATTTGCTGCTAATGGATGAGTTACTCTTAAAGAGATGTGACTCTTGGTGTATGATTCAAGTTCCACAACATCATCCCCTCTCCACAGAAAAGCAATACCTCCATAGAGGCATTTGCTGTCAATCACAAAACCATAATCAAAGCCTAATCTGGTTCTCATTGTTTCAACTTTTTCTCTATTACACTTAGTTTCAATCAGGAAGATGAAACTTGGGCTCTTATTCTTCACCAAAAGGTGAAACTCTCGAATTGTCTGAGGGTTCCCAAGCCCTCGGCAGTTCCAGCTGAGGCAACTCATTGCTGTTGGTGGGGTTGCCAAGCAACCTCCACCATTCATTTCAGGTTTAATCTCTCTCCAGGTAAGAGCATTGTTTTTGCCCTCTTGGTAAATCCTTTGAAATCATCCTCCACTTCAGACAGATTTCATCCTTTCTTGGTGACTCCTATATTAGTAGACAGCATATTATGGGCGATAGAGGAATCACAAGACTGAAAAAAAATTCATCATGGGCTCTTATCTTCCAACAATCCTTTTTTTTTTTTTTTCTTTTAGCTAGCACCTGAATCTGAGTATTAATGAAGTGATCCAGAGAACTAACTTGATCTGAGGTAGACCAGTCTTTGTTAAGCCTAACAGAAGGATAAACTGAATCTTGTTGATCCTTACCTTCAGTATCTTCCAGAAGATCCTCCTCCCTTAAGTCAACTTTCCCCTCTAGAGTCTGATTTTCCTTTCCTAAAACACTATTAGTTAAGGAAAGATCTCCAGTATCTAGAATTGACATCTCATTCGAAATTCCCTTTCTTTCTTGAATTGAGACCTTTGCTAAGTAAGGAAACTTGCCAATACAGACTTGATCCTCCTACTATTTCACACATTCCTTCATTGGTTCCTTAGATGGCTACTGAAATTCAGTACTCACCATGGCACGTTCCTTAGTGGTCCTCTTGCCAGACTTCCATTGTTGATGATTGTGATGAGGCTGTTGACCTCCATCTCCACCATACTTCTTGGATGACTCTCTAATGACTTTCAAGGGGTGGCACGAAGCCATGATCCATACTGAGGTTTCTTCTCCACTAATGAACTCATCCTTTGAACAGACTTTCTTGGCATGTATGATCACTCCATAGTGAAAGCAAAACATTGGAAGTCTTTCATATTTGAAGGATAGCCAAATTTGTTTACCATCAAAAGACAATAGTCAGATTAAAGCAAGTGTAATATCTAACTTACAGTGATCTAACAATAGTTCTCTTACCAATCATACATATATAGTAATCTGATAGTAAGTTAGAAGCTAACTTATAGTGATTGTCGTGTTTTACAAGGAAAAACATGAAACACGAGACTGTANAATGAGATGAGATAGTTTTAAATGAAAGATGAAAGTTGAAAAAAATATTGTTAGAATATTATTTAATTTGAAAAAGTTGAATTGAGATTTTAAAAAATTGAATTGTTTATTATATTTTATGTGAAAATTTAAGAAAATTGTAATGATGAGATAAGATGAGATGAGATGAAACACTTTCTGAGTCCAAACAGGACCTTACAACTCAGGCTGAGTAGGAAAGAGGAAGCTGCAGCATTTCAAGTAGGTTGAATCACAACTTCCAATTCACTGCAGCAATTTCCTTATGTATATCTATGATTCTTTACACAGCTAACGATATTATGCAAGAAATATGAAAGGTAATGAGTAAAGAACTTTACATAAACAAAAATGAATTGAGGTTGATATTTTCAATTAACATTCCAGTGCAATCACCTTTTTCTTGATCTTTTTATAATTGTGTCAAATAGATACCCAGACGAGGGCATAGTTTGTTTTGCCTACTAAAAGCTCCAAATAGGAACACCACATTCCAAAATAAAACTAATGATCAAGATGATAATAAGCACAGTAAAAGTGCTTATTAGATGATGATGAATCATGATGATGATAATGGTCAATCGAATCTGAAACACATTTGTGTAACATACTATATAAATTCTTCTCAAAAGAGAGATTCAACTAATTTTTTATTTTTTCATCTAACAAGCCTCTAATTGAAAAAAGATAATAAATAAACCCATAATGACAAATCCACTATTTTCTATTATTTTCTGGGTGATTGGTAATGGACAACCACAATAAGACAGACGTGTAGTTGCAGCATCCCTTTGTGGTGAGATACTCGCAACACCGTTTCCTAGCCATCCGATTGCTTTATCAAATCCGGAAGTACCTTTCTTTGACAGCTCTGCAATTTTCTCAAAGGTTGCTGACAAACTAATTTCAGGAGTTGGGAACTTTAATCCCAAGTGAGACAGTCCTGTTTGTCCAATGATCATACATATTTGAGTCCACAATTTATCACATCCGAAGCAAATTCTTTTTGTGCATTGAAAAAAAAAATTAAGACATGATATAAGCTACAAATATATTCTTGCTAGATGATGGCTTCCAATCTTACGAATGAAACCTTTTTGCATGTGGGCCTAAGAATCAGAATGCATTAATCTGTACAAGGAAAGCCTAGTCTATTCTTCTACAACACAGTTAGGTGTAGCTCTAATCTAACTCCACATCAAAGAGTCCCTCGGTTGGTCTCATAATCAGGAGTAACAAATCATAAACCAACCTTTCTATGGTTAACTTAAGTAAAAGAAGGGAAAAACAATAACTCAATTATTCTCATAACTGCAATGCTAAATCTGGTTGTGCTGCATCAACTCTGCTAGAACTAGGGGATCCTGGAGACTGAAATCTGACATTCAGGTCTGGAGGAACTGAATCTGGTTTCTGTTGCGGTGACAATCTGGAATCAGTTTTGTGTTGTGGTGACAGCCCTTGCCGAGATGACCGCGGATGAAGCCCTCTTACTTGGACTGCTAATGCCTCACTGCCAGAGTTTGGCAATGAGCCGCCAGAATTAGTTGAAGTTGAACTTTCCATAATCTTGGGGTCTTCTGAATTACGGCTGTTTGCAGTTGCCGGATGGGCAAGGTTAGTATTAGTCCTAGATATTGTGTCAAGCATCCGAGGTGACTGTAAGCTAAACCCAGGAGGCCTGGCTGCTCCAATTAGTTTCCCCATTTGAGCTGCAACGTTAAACCCAAATGAAGAGTTAAATCCGTTCATACCAGGTTGAAGTATACTGCTCTGATGAATCTGAAAAGGAGGCCTTGGCCCGTTTGCAACAGTACTACTATTCAATAGGTTAACCCCGGTATGAGAATTAAATCCTTCAGCAACTTCTGGTTTAACTTTCAGGGGTTCAGGCGATTTATGCACATAAATGGGGGATGAGGATGTGGTGGCAGATGGAAGGAGATGCTTGCTTAGATGGCCATCCAAAGCTGAGTGAGTAGAAGGTATTTGTTTTTGGGACAAATTATTTCCTTCAGGTGTCTCTGATAAGGTTTCTCCCTTCGATTCAACAGTGCGAATTGCAACAAGAGGAAATGACCGTGGTGGTGACAGTCGACTAGGTAATGAAGAAGGTAGTAGCAGTGGCCTTGGAGGTGTGACATCATTTTCTCCAACCCATCCAGGGCCAAACTTAAGGCCAGCAGGCAAAGATCTCTCGATCTTCTTAGAAGCAACTTTCCAAGCACCAGGTCCAAGATTTGCAGCAAAACGAGCCAGGCTCCTCGCATAACCAAACTCTGAAAGAAGCCCTACCTGATTCATATAAAAAAGCCAAGTCAACTAACCAACAAAAGTCAGGACCCGATAAGATAACCAAATAATTTGTCAACTAAAAACACAAAAAATTCCGAGCTATATCTAATTAAAAATGATTCCTCAAAGGGAAATATTAGAGGCCATTGACAACTTAAATGTAGTTTAAAGGTGCACCAGTTCTATCTTAATTATCACATCATTTATAGTTTCTGTCGCTTTATCTAACTTAAAACTGCAATACACTATAGGTCATTGCCAGCTGACAGAATCATTTGGCCAGATCATCGAAGAATTTTAAGCTAACAGATCCACCGTCGATTCACTGGAATTTCATATGATCTTGAGTGGTATCACTTCTTCAGAATCAAAGAATTAAATAGAAAATTAAACAACAATGTAATACATACAGCCATTAGCTGCTTCCGCTCTCCAACAAAAGTAGTTAGCACGGACATCTCTTGTCCACCAGGCAATGGCTGGGAGTGCTTATATGTATTTCGTCTGTTCTCATCAAGTACAACTTGTTTCTTCCCATGCTTCATTTGATTACCCTTCATCATGGAACCTGTAAAATAAGTGACAGAAGCTCAAACCAAGCAGGATAATTGAAGATGATGAACAACCAAAAGCAAGTTAATAATCTAGTTCCAAACCTGTAGATTCATCATTCCTATCAAATTTGTTTTCGCCCAACCAACTAGTATAAACATCATTATTGCGAGAACCATGAAGTCGTCCAGATGAATCTGCTAAAGCAGATTTGTCCAAAAGATGAGTTCCCTTTCTCAGATCATAATTGGACCAGTTGGCATTTTCTCCCCCAGTAGCAAGAGTGGCATCAGTGGAAAATTCTGGACCAGCAAGCTCCAATGAAGGCCTGCCCAGTGATTTTTTTAAATTTTTGGTCGGTGGTCTACCTCTTCTAACTATTTTTGGTTCTGGGTTGTTATCATCACTATCTTGCCTCAAATTTTCAAAGTTCTTTATTGCCAGCTCATGTATGGAACGTGCCTGAAAGAAGAAACAAGTTTTAGACAACACAAGATATTGCAACAACGCAAGATAGAAGTTTAAAACAGAGCATACCTGTCGAAAATATATGGTATCAGGTGCATTATACTGCATCGCATTCGAACAGATTAAGAAAACATCTTTCTGCATGATAATAAAATGAAATTTTCATTCTCAGGAAATGCAGTCACTAGCATTCTTCCAAAATATGAATAAAAAAAGTCTTCTAGAGCATCATTCCACCAAGTCATTTGCCTAATATCAATTATAGGGCCATTGGAAGATGATACAGATTTAAAGATCTTTATAATATACTGTAATGAATCATTTCCTCAATATGGATTTGAGCCAATTTCTTAACAGAACATCACGACACAAGAATACATCATAAATCCTAGAATATAAGAAACACATCAGCAGAAGTTCACTCGACCTTGCCTTAGACAACTAAAAGATGATTGTAAACATGGAAGGGAACCACTAAATAATCTAACTACAACGGTAGCATGGCCCTCCTGTTTATCATCGTCAACGACACATTGGGCTACATCAAGCATCAAGTGTTAAGCCTGATGTCTCTTTGTATTGAAACACTAATGTGGCCCTGTGAAGCTCCCATCGCATGTAACTTGAAAGAAAAAACACCTCCTGTATGCTCTAAATTTAATGCAAAGAATGCAAGCAAATATACAAAGCAAAGAGCTTTTACTTCCTACAACCAGTTTCACAACCATACTACTCCTGGCTTGACATCGTTTGTTTTGTTCCACTAGAAAAACAAGTTTTTTCTTTCTTTCAGCTAAAAATTCTTATCATCTGGTATCAGAGCCCAGATTGTGCAGATATGGTGGCACATAAGCAGCCAAGTCAACTGCCTGTGGGAAAAATGAGAGAAACCGATTATTTTGCGTGCTTCTTAAATTCATGAACTCCAATTACCCAATAGGAGGCATGCACAGTTTGTGAAAAAGTTATTCTAGGCTATAGCCATTCCAATGCATTAGCTGTTAAAATAATTATCACATAATTATATGTAACCAAACTGAGTATTATGCAGTGCATCACAGCTTGGCATTTTTAACTAGATTGTGTTCACCAAGAAATCTAAAATCTAAAATCTTTTATTTCATTCTCAAATTGGTAAAGTCAATCAAGCCCGCCAAACCCTTTTACAATATGAGTTAAGCCCGAGAGATGTAAAAACCCAAGGAAAGCGCAAGTCACATGTGGACTTGTTTTTTTATATATAATGAATAAGAGATTTTATTACCAAGAATAGGCATAGCCTAAGTATACAGGAAGTATACAAGAGAAAATACCTACATACACTCAAGAAACTGAAAAAGACTAGCAAATCAAGAAAATCATCTCCATTCAATACAAGAGCCTTAGCCCACAAACTTAAAGTATCCAAGAAAAACTCCCTAAGTTCTCCCATCGAGCGTTCTTTGTCTTCAAAACACCTCCCATTCCTCTCCAACCATAAGCACGACATCAAACACGAGGGGTTCATCTTCCAAATGGCAGCAACACGTTGTCGTCCCTCAAAACCTTTCCAACAAGCAAGAAAATCCACCACTTGCTTAGACATCACCCAAGCCATTCCCATCCTAGCAAAAATCTCATTCCACAAAATCTTGGCCACCTCACAGTGAAGAAAAAGATGGTTAACCGATTTACCATCCTTTTTACAGATAAATCACTAATCTACTACATAAAGTCCACGCTTTCTTAAGTTATCCTTGGTCAGAATTTTTCCATGAGACACCCACCAACAGAAAAATGCTACCTTACTAGGCACCTTAACTTTTCAAAGGCATTTCCAGGGGTAATCGCAAACACAATGGCAGGTCAGCACCTTATAAAAGGAACTACCAGAAAATCTAGAATTTCCTGCATGAACCCACAGCTGTCCTCCCTTCTCTGAACAATCTTTACATCGAATAATCTTCCAAAAAAATATGAGACTACATTCACTTCCCAATCATGCACATCTCTCACAAATTCAACACTCCATTGAGGATTATTATTCAAGAAAGAAAGGGAATCAGCCACTGCAGCATGTTGATCCCAAGCAATTATAAAAAGGGAAGGAAAAACATTCTTGAGAGCTGAATCCCACACCAAATATCATGCCAACAATGTATCCTTGTCCCATCCCCCACCTTAAATTTAATATGATTGACAAACTCCCCCCAACCCATCCTAATGGACTTCTACAAACCCATCCCATACGCTCATCTTACTTCATAGAGCACCAACTCCCCCACATTTAACATCAACTACATTTTTCCATAATGCATCCCTCTCACAATGATATCTCCATAACCATTTCCCAAGAAGAGCTTTGTTAAATAGCCTTAACTTACGCACCCCCAAACCTCCACACGAAATTGTTTGACACACCTTATTTCAACTTACCAAGTGAAACTTTCTTTCCTCCAAAATATTAGCCAAATCTGAAATATTGGATATGGAGCCCACCGGAACAATTCCAGACTTGGTTAAGTTAATTACAAGACCCGAAACCGCTTCAAATCATAACAACAAGGCTCTCAAAGAATGAAGATGTTCTAGATTGGTCTCACTAAAAATTAAAGTGTCATCGGTAAAAAGAAGATGTGACACTTTTAAGCTATTCCGAGACTCATCTCCCTACACAAAACCCAACAAGAAACTTCCTTCTACCGCCGCTTCAATCATTCTACTCATAGCATCTATGACTAGAACAAAAAGAAAAGGAGATAACGGATCTCCTTGTCTCAAGCTAGGTGAACTATTAAAAAACCCAACCGGGGTGCTATTCACATAAACAGAGAATCTCGGTGTCAAAATGCAATGCTTGATCCACATACACCACTTCTCTCGAAACCAAATCTCCCAAATAAGTACGAAAGGAAATCCCAACTAACATGGTCATATGCCTTTTCCATGTTCAATTTGATCAAAATTCCAGATTCATCCAATCTAATTCTACTATCCAAACATTCATTAGCAATTAAAGCCAAATCAAGAATTTGTCTCCCCCTCACAAAGGCATTTTGAGATTCTGAAATAATTTTACCCAACACCACACTCATGCGATTAGCTAGCACCTTGGAAATGATCTTGTATACCCCATTTTCCAAACTATAAGGCCGAAAGTCCCACATTTCCACAGCCCCCACCTTTTTAGGAATTAGTGCAATAAAAGTAGCATTGAAACTTTTCTTGAATTTCATAAATGAATAAAATTCAAGAAAAACCTTCATAATATCTTCCCGCACTATGTCCCAACAAGCTTGGAAGAAAGCCATTGAAAAACCATCCGAGCCTGAAGCCTTATCCCTCGCCATTCCTCTAACCACATCAAGAACTTCATCATCTTCAAAAGCTCTCTCTAACCATTCTGCACTTACCATGTCAATGGAATAAAAAATCAGCCTATCAAGCTTAGGTCTCCACGAAAATTCTTCCCTGAACAGCTTCTCATAGAAATTGACAGTATGTTCCTCGATGGCCTCTTGATCTGAAAGGATGCAGTCATGAAGTACCTCAATAGCATTATTTCTTTGATGATAGTTTGCCATTTGGTGAAAAAATTTTGTACACTTGTCACCTTCATTCAACGAAAGGACCCGAGATTTCTGCCTCCAAGAGATTTCCTCCATTAAAGTGATCTTCTCTAATTCAGCCATCACCTCTTTTTTTCTCTCCAATTCCTCACCATATATGTCCCCAACAGCTCACTATCCTCCAAGCACTGCAGTTTTGCAGCAAAAGCTTCCTCTTGTTTTCCGTGATCCCAAGCTCCTCCACATTCTATTTCTTCAAGTCTTGTTTTAATGCTTTGAGTTTACCAGTCAATACAAAGTTCGGAGTACCAGAAAAAAGTACGAAGACCACCATGACCTTACCCTATCCACAAAGCCCTATCCACGTGGACTTGTACTCCAAAAGAATAAAGAATTAATCCATGTTACCATTAGAACCCTTGGAGCATTATAAGATGCAAGAACTTCTCAGTCTCAAGTAATGGGGGATCACATTCACTATCTTCTCATACTAAATCCAGGATAGTACAATACCAATTAACAGTTAACTCCAAAAGAATTAACAACGTTACAATTAGAGCTCCTTGGAATTATTATAGACCATAAGAACTCTCTCAAAGGCAATATAGAATTCACCTCTCTCATAATGAATTGGGGTACTACAAGAGGTACCTTAAGTTTCTAAAACTTAACAGTTCCAACGAGTGGTACAAACACGAAAATCAGATCTTCAAAAGGAAAAACTCACTTGGTGTTAAAAAGAGATCTTGTTGTCACGGATAGACAGAGAACTTTATACACAACTGAAATATGTAGTCAATTAGCATAAAAACCCCAGTCTAGCATACTTGAGCTCATAGGCTTGAAACCACAATGGTCAACAACAAAAACTCCCGTATGGAAACTGACTAAATGCTAGGTCATGTTTCCTTTATCTATCACATCTAGGATATATTCGAATGCATCCAGTGCGCAAATTACACATAGGAGGAAGGGGAAAGGAGGCAAGACTTCCTTTTATAGAAGGTACAAAACCTACCAGCTACGACAAGATCTGTAATCTTAGCGTTATAGAACAAGGCATTTTAATTGAATAAAGCAGAGAGGAAATCGAAATCCTTCAAAGATGAGTTCAATAGTCCTGAAACCACACAAATGCAACATGTATGGGAGGTTAATTGAACAGCCAATCTAACCAATACAATGTTTCATACAAAACACAGCCAACAGAAAGCAAATCTAAGTGCAAATTGCAAAACTTTTATATGATGTCAGTCAGGACAGCTGAAGATGAAATTTATCTCTAGTCCCTAGAAAACCAAATGCCAACTGGAACATCTACAGGAAATTAAAAACCTACAAAATTCAAATTAGGAAACAGGAAAAGGGGTCAAATGAAGATGAAACCGCACAAGCACAACCCAACCTCAAACTGTTCCAAGATGGCATAAGCTCCACTGGTAAGTTTATTCCTCACGGTTCCAAAATCCATTGGGTGCTCTATCACCTCATGGTAGTCAGGAAGCTGCATAAACAAAGAAATAACAATACAAAAGTAAGAAACAAATGCATACAAGCCTTAGAAATTAATGCGTCACCTTTCATTTTGAAGAACTAACCTCATTCGGGTCCACTGGCTCAGAGAACACACCATAAGTGTCCTTCCTGGTATTAAAAACAAAAAACAAAAACACATTAGCAAACTGAAAACCTAAAGCTACATCAAAGTAATCAAAATACGATCTGGGAAACTGAAAGACACACTTTTGAAGCCTGTCGAGAATGAACAGTAACAGCTTTTTATCCGGTAAGGGCGTTGAGGGTCCCGAATCCAACTGACTCCCTGCACATGATCATCATGCACATAAGCACCGACCAGAAGCAAAAGGCTCATTTTTTTCTTATTTAAGCAAATGGGCGTCAGGCTATTCGCAAACCTTGGTGGGCGTCTGTGGGGTTTGCACCAGAAACGGACTTGTCGCCCTGCAAAAAAAATAGAAGGAAACATATATTTTCCATTATGGGTATGGAAGAAGAACCAAAGTGGCTGTGAAAAAGCAAAGTACGCTGGCATTCAAAACGTCCAAAAAGGGCAAATACAGTTACAAACTGTGAAAACTAATTATTAAAAAGAAAAAAGAAAAGACAAATTAAAGCTTTTCATCAGATTTGACAGTCAACTCATTATAAGAGAGGTTCAGTAAATAAAGACTCGTACGAGAATTGTAGGGTTACAAAGAGACTCAATTTCCTAGAGCAAAGCCGGGGCGAAGTCAAACCTTTTTCCGCCTGAAATTCTAGAAGCTCAATAAAAGGCAAAGTCTAAAGGGTGCGAAATTCAAGGAGTTTTCAAATTATGTCAACGCATGAGTCCGCCGAAGAAAAGAATAGTTGTCCAGATTAAAAAGCCAATTTGGCGGCTATGGCCGCAAAACTATTTTTGTATTTTTTCATTCAGGTAAAGCAACGAGAAATTCGATACCTTGGGGTGGTCCAGGAACCCAGATCCATTCCCGATCGCATTGATCTTCCTCTTCTTGTTGCTATTCGAGGCGGCGTTGCTCTCGTTCACTTCCTCGGCGTTGGAATCAGAACCGCACGAATCGGGAGAGGCGCCGGAATTGAGGGGCGATTTCTGGGAGGGCAATCGGAGCACCAGCTTCAGCTTCTTCTCGCGGCGCTTCCCGTCCACTTCGTCGTCTTCGTCGTCGTCGTCGTCGT
>QEOT01123506.1:15980-51620 GCA_003123785.1 Pterocarya stenoptera
GGATCTCCTTGTCTCAAGCTAGGTGAACTATTAAAAAACCCAACCGGGGTGCTATTCACATAAACAGAGAATCTCGGTGTCAAAATGCAATGCTTGATCCACATACACCACTTCTCTCGAAACCAAATCTCCCAAATAAGTACGAAAGGAAATCCCAACTAACATGGTCATATGCCTTTTCCATGTTCAATTTGATCAAAATTCCAGATTCATCCAATCTAATTCTACTATCCAAACATTCATTAGCAATTAAAGCCAAATCAAGAATTTGTCTCCCCCTCACAAAGGCATTTTGAGATTCTGAAATAATTTTACCCAACACCACACTCATGCGATTAGCTAGCACCTTGGAAATGATCTTGTATACCCCATTTTCCAAACTATAAGGCCGAAAGTCCCACATTTCCACAGCCCCCACCTTTTTAGGAATTAGTGCAATAAAAGTAGCATTGAAACTTTTCTTGAATTTCATAAATGAATAAAATTCAAGAAAAACCTTCATAATATCTTCCCGCACTATGTCCCAACAAGCTTGGAAGAAAGCCATTGAAAAACCATCCGGGCCTGAAGCCTTATCCCTCGCCATTCCTCTAACCACATCAAGAACTTCATCATCTTCAAAAGCTCTCTCTAACCATTCTGCACTTACCATGTCAATGGAATAAAAAATCAGCCTATCAAGCTTAGGTCTCCACGAAAATTCTTCCCTGAACAGCTTCTCATAGAAATTGACAGTATGTTCCTCGATGGCCTCTTGATCTGAAAGGATGCAGTCATGAAGTACCTCAATAGCATTATTTCTTTGATGATAGTTTGCCATTTGGTGAAAAAATTTTGTACACTTGTCACCTTCATTCAACGAAAGGACCCGAGATTTCTGCCTCCAAGAGATTTCCTCCATTAAAGTGATCTTCTCTAATTCAGCCATCACCTCTTTTTTTCTCTCCAATTCCTCACCATATATGTCCCCAACAGCTCACTATCCTCCAAGCACTGCAGTTTTGCAGCAAAAGCTTCCTCTTGTTTTCCGTGATCCCAAGCTCCTCCACATTCTATTTCTTCAAGTCTTGTTTTAATGCTTTGAGTTTACCAGTCAATACAAAGTTCGGAGTACCAGAAAAAAGTACGAAGACCACCATGACCTTACCCTATCCACAAAGCCCTATCCACGTGGACTTGTACTCCAAAAGAATAAAGAATTAATCCATGTTACCATTAGAACCCTTGGAGCATTATAAGATGCAAGAACTTCTCAGTCTCAAGTAATGGGGGATCACATTCACTATCTTCTCATACTAAATCCAGGATAGTACAATACCAATTAACAGTTAACTCCAAAAGAATTAACAACGTTACAATTAGAGCTCCTTGGAATTATTATAGACCATAAGAACTCTCTCAAAGGCAATATAGAATTCACCTCTCTCATAATGAATTGGGGTACTACAAGAGGTACCTTAAGTTTCTAAAACTTAACAGTTCCAACGAGTGGTACAAACACGAAAATCAGATCTTCAAAAGGAAAAACTCACTTGGTGTTAAAAAGAGATCTTGTTGTCACGGATAGACAGAGAACTTTATACACAACTGAAATATGTAGTCAATTAGCATAAAAACCCCAGTCTAGCATACTTGAGCTCATAGGCTTGAAACCACAATGGTCAACAACAAAAACTCCCGTATGGAAACTGACTAAATGCTAGGTCATGTTTCCTTTATCTATCACATCTAGGATATATTCGAATGCATCCAGTGCGCAAATTACACATAGGAGGAAGGGGAAAGGAGGCAAGACTTCCTTTTATAGAAGGTACAAAACCTACCAGCTACGACAAGATCTGTAATCTTAGCGTTATAGAACAAGGCATTTTAATTGAATAAAGCAGAGAGGAAATCGAAATCCTTCAAAGATGAGTTCAATAGTCCTGAAACCACACAAATGCAACATGTATGGGAGGTTAATTGAACAGCCAATCTAACCAATACAATGTTTCATACAAAACACAGCCAACAGAAAGCAAATCTAAGTGCAAATTGCAAAACTTTTATATGATGTCAGTCAGGACAGCTGAAGATGAAATTTATCTCTAGTCCCTAGAAAACCAAATGCCAACTGGAACATCTACAGGAAATTAAAAACCTACAAAATTCAAATTAGGAAACAGGAAAAGGGGTCAAATGAAGATGAAACCGCACAAGCACAACCCAACCTCAAACTGTTCCAAGATGGCATAAGCTCCACTGGTAAGTTTATTCCTCACGGTTCCAAAATCCATTGGGTGCTCTATCACCTCATGGTAGTCAGGAAGCTGCATAAACAAAGAAATAACAATACAAAAGTAAGAAACAAATGCATACAAGCCTTAGAAATTAATGCGTCACCTTTCATTTTGAAGAACTAACCTCATTCGGGTCCACTGGCTCAGAGAACACACCATAAGTGTCCTTCCTGGTATTAAAAACAAAAAACAAAAACACATTAGCAAACTGAAAACCTAAAGCTACATCAAAGTAATCAAAATACGATCTGGGAAACTGAAAGACACACTTTTGAAGCCTGTCGAGAATGAACAGTAACAGCTTTTTATCCGGTAAGGGCGTTGAGGGTCCCGAATCCAACTGACTCCCTGCACATGATCATCATGCACATAAGCACCGACCAGAAGCAAAAGGCTCATTTTTTTCTTATTTAAGCAAATGGGCGTCAGGCTATTCGCAAACCTTGGTGGGCGTCTGTGGGGTTTGCACCAGAAACGGACTTGTCGCCCTGCAAAAAAAATAGAAGGAAACATATATTTTCCATTATGGGTATGGAAGAAGAACCAAAGTGGCTGTGAAAAAGCAAAGTACGCTGGCATTCAAAACGTCCAAAAAGGGCAAATACAGTTACAAACTGTGAAAACTAATTATTAAAAAGAAAAAAGAAAAGACAAATTAAAGCTTTTCATCAGATTTGACAGTCAACTCATTATAAGAGAGGTTCAGTAAATAAAGACTCGTACGAGAATTGTAGGGTTACAAAGAGACTCAATTTCCTAGAGCAAAGCCGGGGCGAAGTCAAACCTTTTTCCGCCTGAAATTCTAGAAGCTCAATAAAAGGCAAAGTCTAAAGGGTGCGAAATTCAAGGAGTTTTCAAATTATGTCAACGCATGAGTCCGCCGAAGAAAAGAATAGTTGTCCAGATTAAAAAGCCAATTTGGCGGCTATGGCCGCAAAACTATTTTTGTATTTTTTCATTCAGGTAAAGCAACGAGAAATTCGATACCTTGGGGTGGTCCAGGAACCCAGATCCATTCCCGATCGCATTGATCTTCCTCTTCTTGTTGCTATTCGAGGCGGCGTTGCTCTCGTTCACTTCCTCGGCGTTGGAATCAGAACCGCACGAATCGGGAGAGGCGCCGGAATTGAGGGGCGATTTCTGGGAGGGCAATCGGAGCACCAGCTTCAGCTTCTTCTCGCGGCGCTTCCCGTCCACTTCGTCGTCTTCGTCGTCGTCGTCGTCGTCGTCGTGGGTGTTAGGGTTACGGCGAGTGGAACGCCGGAGAGTGGTAGGAGAGGCGGCAGGGAGAGTTGGATGATTGGGGGTGGAATGACGGGCAGAGTCGTGGTTCCGCTTCTGTTGCTGATGCTGCTGTTCTTGTTCCTTGAGCGTACGCTTCTGGAGATCTAATAGAGAAGGCCGTCCTTTCTTCTTCTTCATCCTCTCCACTATCTTACCCATCTCTCTCTCTCTCTCTGTCGCAGAGTCACAGACTCTCTCTCTCTCCCCCCTCTGTGGCGAGAGAGGGACAAACAAACAGGGTGTTAGTTTTTTTTTTTTTTTAATTAAAAAATTGTTTTGTTTTGTCTTCATTTATTTATTTATTTGTTTATTTCTTTTAATTTATTTCGGAAAGAGAGGGGTTTGTTCTGCACTTCTGTGACTGTTAGGAAGTGGCATTCCAAGCACGTGATGTTGGCACGAGTTTCCCTGCCTTTGCCACGTGTTCTTTTCTTTCGAGCTCGAGTTCTGCTGGCTTGTTCTTGTTCAGTCGGAGTAAACATGGACAGAAACCACAGACGAGGTCAAAAAGTTCGGTCAACAAGCTGACAATATCTATCTTGACCATCTGAAAGCGAATGAAGAGGACAGTCGCGTGGCGCAGAAGAAAAAGAACTGAAATTTATTAGGTCAAAGAAAAATTATGATCTTTATGCCACTGAATTAGCCATGTATTGCAGCGTTTCTATGGCAAGTTCACCAAGTATACCAATTCCTTATCTTGCTTATTAAGGATGAATTTCACATTCGGTGAGCCGGATTCTTCTTCTGGGTCTATCTTTTTCTTGGATTGATCTTGGTTTGCCTGATATGGTTTCCAAGGCGCTAAATTTTTGGGTTTGTTTTGGTTTGGCATTTGAAGCCCGATTCCTCTTCTGGGAATGTTTTTGTTTTTTATTTACTTTTTCTGTCTGACATGGTTTCCGAGTTTGACGAAGTGCTAATATTTCTGGTATGTTTTGGTTTTTAATTGGCTTTTGAAGGCCTACAAGACCATTGGAATGTTGGGAAGATGGTGACACTTTGGGAGGGAGAGATGAGGTTGCTGGTGGGACATGACTCGCTTGTAGCAGGGATGGACGGGTGGGCTTTCCTCACAAATGTCAGGGAGGTTCCGAAGCTTCCAGAGGCCAAGAGTAGAGGGGATCTCCCAGTCCGGTTCTTGAAGGCGATTGGTTTGATCAAATTTTGGCACCCATTCCCTCTTTGATCTGTTTTCTGTGTGAATGATTTAAAGGGTTCTAGAGATATGCATGTTGATTCGAACATATGGGTTTTGCCGTGTACTTCAGTGGACGAAGACGCGCTAGCCTCACGATACCCAAAAACACTGGTCATGAGCTTTTTTAATCGCCCCCATTATCATTTATATTACTCCCAGCAAGAAAGTACAATATTTTATACAATATAGAGTAGCGTTGTTGCAGGAAGTCGTTTGGTTTCGTAAGAAGTCATTTATGATCTATAATATGTAAGTTTTTAACTACAGAGATATTATCAAAAAAATTGTCAACCATAATCGGCGTCGTTTGTTTTTAAAAATGAGGTGAGATAAGATAAGATTAAAGTTTAAAAATTGAATAAAATATTATTAAAATATATTTCTTAATATTATATTTGTTTTGAATTTTAAAAAAATTAAATTATTTATTTTATTTTGTATGAAAATTTAAAAAAATTATAATAATAAGATAAAAGGTTTTCAAAATTTTAGATTTTGACCTTGAAAACAAAAAAAAGGAACTCATTTTCATTTCAAGGCCATGCAAATTCTATCATTATACCCCCTTTCCTTGTTGCTTAGATTATTTGATTTGCATATCGATTGTTATGATTGATGTGAGATGCTAAAGTACTTTAGTTCTCATGCACTTCGGGGACGTATCAACTTTGAAGTTTTTAGCTTAAGTTCAATTGAGGACTAACTCAAGTGATCTAGAGTTCGAGACCGACTTTGTTTCTTACAAAATTATTGTTATAAGTTTCTATATCATGGTTGTAGAGTAAGAAGGAACCATGCTTTACTTAACTAATAGAGTGAAAGAAGGTAACAACTTCGTTACTAAAATTCTGAGAGGTAACTCAGCTGGTCCGATCTTGTATTTGCTCTTTAATGGTCACCAATTCGAGTCCCCTTAATCCCACTGGAGGTTTACCTAGTCGTTAACTTCAGGGCCTTATGGGATTAGTCGAGATGCACGCAATTTGACCTGGACACCCATGGTTATTAAAAAAAAAAAAACTTCGTTACTGAGGTGGAACCTAGGATTCATGCATACACAAGTGCACGGTTAGATTCTCCATAGTTAAAGGTAAAAGGTATGTTACACTGGGTGTACATAATTGCAATTCTGGTTACACAAAAGAGTTTTATTTCTTTATGCCTTATAAGAAAGGAAAATGCAAAATGTATTTAAAAAAAGAGCAATGATATATGCACAACACATTTCATAACATATTTCACAACACATGTTTCAAAGTGAGAGTATTTTTGTAAAGTGATATTACAAAAAACTTACTTCTCCACATGTCAATTATTGATTAAACTTTGTTTTTTGGTATAATGTATATGAAGTCCAAAGTTCATCCTCGGCCATACAATGTAGCTAGTCTTAATGCAATACCAAAATCATTTTTATAACGCTCAAGGGCAATTGAGACCCAATTCTTTTTCTTTTCTTTTCTTTTCCTTTTTTTTTTTAATGTCAGAACCTCTCTAAGATAAGGCCATTTGAACCTACTCCTATAGAGTAAATTTCGGTTCCCTACGTCACAACTCAAAAATTTTTCTATACGAAACTGGTTAAATGAGACCCAGCATTGAGATGGATGGGTGTATGATGGTATGACTGACAAACGTGCTCTATTTATCATCCCCTCTTGCACTCTATTGTTGTGTATCTAGAGGTGACATTTAGGACCCTTAAACTTCGAGCCCATTTCCAAACAGCCAAGTCTGCGCACGAAAATTTAGAAGGACTATCGAAGTCTTAAACTAGGAGCCTCGCGAACAAAGAGCCCGAACCACGTGGCAAGGCATTCCTACATCTACGGGAATAGGGCCCGCACCCTGACCCAATAACTTTAACTAAAGGGGAAACATCAATTCCGATTAATGGGAGATCATTGGAGAAAGGCACAAAGGACTATTGACCAAGGATAATGGCCATCACGTCACACCCTCAGATATATGGATCCATAAAGGTAACTAATATGGGACTAGAACTCTGAATATACATTCTTTCTATATGTCATTACTAACTAAAGCATCGGAGCTTACACAGGGCAACAAGCGCCACCCCATTCTGTGACTACAGGACATCTATACAACTGGTGGTGTGAAACACATCCTTAACAGTGGCATCGTCTGTGGGATCTTAGTAGACTTCAACATGATTTTTACATGCCAGTCATCACGTGATCACAAGCCTACCAAAATTTAGGACTAAGTATAACAGAAGCAAAAGGAAGGTTAGCAGAAGCGGAGGAGAGGCTGAGACAAGTCACGACCGTTGTGGAACAATTGCAAAAAGACAACGAGGAGCTAAGAAGGCAAAAGGACAACCCCCAGGCCTAGAACTGACACTCTGAAGGTGATGCGCACAGTGCGGGAGGAGTCAATAGTGAAGAGGTGGAAAAGAAAAAGATACACGACAATCTACGTGGTCTGGTAGAGAAGGAAATGGCAAAATGGGTGGCTCCTCTGTGGAGCAACTCATCACTCGAAGGGACCTCTCTTACAGTGCAGAGGTCATGGCGTTCCCCCTATCGGCTAGATTCAAAGTGCCGCAGATCAAGCTATACGATGGGTCTAAAGATCCCATCAATCATCTCGAGAACTTCAAGGCGCACATGACTCTCATGGATTTCCAGGGCAGATAGCTTGTCGTGCATTCCCGCTAACGCTGAGCGGAACAACGCGGGGATGGTTCAGGACCCATCGTGCCGAGTCAATCAACAGCTTTGAAAAGCTTACTAAGCAGTTTCTAACACAATTTATGGCAAGCAGGAGACGTCGAAAACCGGCAGCCTACCTGCTAACCGTAAAACTTAAGGAAGAGGAGAGCCTGAAGACGTACTTGACACGCTTCAATAAAGAAAGGCTTACCACTGACGAACGAGACGAGAATATCACATTAGCAACATTGCTGGGAGAAGTTTGGCCCCAAAGCCCATTCATGGTCGAACTGGCACCACGAACTCCATCCACACTAAAGGAGTTCATGGACAGAGCTGACGACTTCCTTAATGTTGAGGATACCTTACAAGCCCTACTCAAGTCGCAAAATCAGAGAGCAGGGACCAAAGTCATGCCTAAGACAAAGACATAAAGACAAACGCGCAAAGTTCAAATCATGATAGCATGCGAAATCGTTATGTCAGTCGCGAGAACCAGGGGCCTCGGCCCATGCACAATGATCTCAGTGTGCATGAAAGGAGTAGAAGCTCGAGGAAAGAAGAACCCCCACTGAAAAGGAACCAGCATTACTACACTTATCATCAAACCTACACCCACTAGACCGAGGAGTGCAAGACCTTTAAGAGACGAGTTGAAGGAATGACAGGAAGCGGAGAGCTGGAGAGTATGTTGGCTGATTACATCAAACCCCAGAGGGAGGAAAATCGTAAGAGGCAAGGTGGGAGCCCCAAGCGCCACAAACAGGATGAGAGAATGAGAGATAGTTCCCCGCGACCCAAGAGGAACCAAGAGCATGCCCCCAGGCGAAATCAGCATGATAGCAGGTGGGTTCGCTGGGGGCAACACCACAGCATCTAGAAGGAAAGCTCACGCTCGCAGTGCGAGATATCATGAGGTATACGTGACAGATAGGCCATGCAAGTACTAGAAATTAGAAACGACGGCGACCATCTCTTTCAGCGAGGAAGATTGTGAAGGGATCGTATACCCTCACGACAACCCCTAGTAGTGACACTTGTGGTCGCCAACTACACGACCAAGTGCATCTTGATCGACAACGGGAGCTCTGCCGATATCCTTTTTTGGGATGCACTCACTAAAATGGGAATTAGCCCCGACAAGTTGTGACCATCGCCTTTGCCACTAAAGGGACTCTCAGAGAAGGCGGTCCAACCAGTAGAAGCGATCGCACTCCCGGTAACAGCAGGGCAAGGCGCCCACGCAGTCACCACCATGGCTAACTTCTTGGTGGTGAAGGCCCGTCATCCTATAAAGCCATAGTAGGGCGCCCGACCCTCAATAACCTCAAGGCCGTCGCTTATACGTATCACCTAAATGTAAAGTTTCCAATAGACGTAGGAGTCGGCGAAGTCCAGGGTGAACAAACGTTAACCCAAGAATACTACGTCCAGGAATTGAAGAAAGGGGCGTTGACAACCTCCATAACGAGTAGCCCCAGGGCGCGCGCTCCATTACAACTGTCGTCGCCCCCATTGCCTACAAGTGAGGAGCCAGACATGAAAGCCAAGAATTAGGTGGATCTAATGCAGGCTGAGGCGAATGAGCCACTAGAGATAGTGCGGTTGCACCCAAATCGCCCAACTGCCACAACGAGAGTTGGTACGAGCCTCCCATCTTCGATCATAGAGATGTGTTCACCTGGAGCCATGAGGAGATCGTTCAGCGCTAAGATGTTTTGCATCAATCCAGAGGCTAAGAAAGTGCAATAGAATAGGAGGTCGTTCAGCGCTGAGAAATGCACAACCATAGCAGAGGAAATAGATCCGCTCCTGGCAACAGGCGTTGTACGAAAGGCACATTTAGGGGTGTTCATCGGGCGGTCCGAACAGAATAAACTATCCGGATCAGACCGAGTTCTGGTCCACAGTCTAAATTTTCTAGAACCGAGCTCATTTGGTCCTGTCCACAGTCCAAGGGTTTTTCGGATCAGACCAGACCGAATGTAAATAAAACAAAAAAAAAATTATAATTTATATATAATTAATTATATAAATTATCCGAACAGAAAAAACTATCCGGATCAGACCGAGTTCTGGTCCACAGTCTAAATTTTCTAGAACCGAGCTCATTTGGTCCTGTCCACAGTCCAAGGGTTTTTCGGATCGGACCAGACCGAATGTAAATAAAACAAAAAAAAAATTATAATTTATATATAATTAATTATATAATTTTCATATAACCTAATCATATCACTAACTAATATATAATTATACTATATTATAATTAAGTATACACTATAGTTATACAGTTATACTTATACTAATATTACTAATATCTAGCTATATTATATTACTAATAGTCTAATACTTTATACTAATACTATTATATAGTTATATTAATCATGATTCATAATAACTAATCACTATAAGTCTATAACTATATATATTTAGTATCAATGTATTAATATATTCTTTAATGTATTACTAATACTATTAAGTATTAAGAGTTACAGTATAAATTATAATATATGTATAATTTATAAATTTATAATAATATGTTAAGTATGTATTTTTCTCAATTATGGATGTAATACGTATGGATAATTAAATTATTTATGTTTATTGCTTCATATACAAAATGTTAAAAGTTGTTCATGGATCATTATGCATTAACATACTTTAAGTTAGTAATAAAGTAATAATTAACATCATCAATAATGTAATTTTCATTTAATTTATTATCATTGACCATATAAAATATCTTTTTTATTGAGTTTGTTACATAATCCACATTAATAAATCACTTATTTTAATTTAATATTGTAAATAAAAAAATTATTAATTGATTTTAAAAAAGAAAAAGGCCAGATCGATAACTACCGGTCATATTCAGTCCCTATGGGTGTTCGGTTCAGTCTAGTTCGAAAAAAATGATGGACTGAAAATATTCGGTCCATCGCTAGACCAGACCGGACTGGCCCGTTTGCACCCCTAGGCACATTACCCGGCATGACTCTTCAACGTGATACAGGTTAAGAAAGCAAATGGTAAATGGTGGATGTGAATGGACTTCACCGACCTTAACAAAGCTTGTCCAAAAGACAATTTTCCGCTGTCCGGGATCGACATCATCATAGACGCCACAGCCGGACATCAATTTCTAAACTTTATGGATGCCTACTCCGAATACAACCAGATTAGGATGAGCAAAACAGATGAAGAGAAGATGGCGTTCATAACTGACAGAGGACTTTACTGCTATCGAGTGATGCCCTTCGGACTGAAGAATGCAGGAGCAACGTACCAAATGTTGGTTAATCGAATGTTCAAGCACCAGATTGGAAAAACTATGGAGGTTTACATTTAGGCCCCCTAGGCTTTGAGCCAATTTCCAAACGGCCAAGCCCACCCACAAAAATCCAAAAGGATTATCGAAGACTTAAACTGAGAGCCTCATGGACAAAGGACCCGAACCACAAGGCAAGACATTCCTAAATCTACAGAAATAGGGCCCGCAGCCGGACCCAAGTACTTTAACTAAAGGGGAAACATCATTTCTGGTTAATGGGAGATCATTGGAGAAAGGCACAAAGGACGATTGATCAAGGATAATGGTCATCACGTCACACCCTCCTATATATGGATCCATAAAGGTAACTAATATGGGACTAAAATTCTGAATATACATTCTTTCCACATATCATTACTAACTTAAGCATCGAAATTTACGCAGGGCAACAAGCGCCGCCCTATTTTATATCTGTAGGACATATGTCTAATTAATGGTGTGAAACACATCTTTAATAGTATCTTTTAATGTTTTTTGTATATCTTCTTGCTCATCATGCATAGCGCATCTAAATTCTATATGGTATGTAAAGATAAGCAACTTTTACCTTTTTTTTTATTTTTTTACAAGTGTTGAGCAACTTTTATGTTATAGTTCCTCAGATGCCAAAAGTCTCCAATTTGTTATTTATTTTAAATTTCTGAGTTGGAGGACATGATATGGACCTAAATATTTCATGCCTATTGGTAAACATATCGTATTGGTAAAGAGCCTATTGGAATTAGCCTCATGCCTATTTACATTTGAGTACTTCTGGAGTTTGAGAAAAAGTAAAAATAGTAATATTCTGTTATGCATTTTCCTTTGTTTAATCCCATCAAATAGAACTTTCTCTTGAGCCGTGTAACTCTTTCTAATGCATTATATGATCTACACACTGCATGTATGGAACAACATTCCCATGCAACCGATCGAGAAAAGGCATCTTGATGGATAATCAAGTTTCAAGAGTCACACTTTACTTTGACGGATGACAGAGAACAGAACTTTTGTAGTGGATTAACAGTCAACATTATGAGATTGTACATGTTTAATGCCTAATCTTGGTTTGTGAAACAAATTAAATCACGTTAATTTTATGTGATATATTTAATTTATTTTATATTAAAAATAATTTTATAAATTAATATATCACATCAAATCACATTAAATTATAAAATTATTTTTGTAAATAAACCATTTCTCTATTTTTAATAACAAGTAAACAGTTTATTATATATTGTAGCAACTAAAGAATCATAATTCAGACTTCGCGTCTCAGAGTCCCATCATTCGTATTCTCAACTTCAACTTTTGACAAAGATTCAATAAAAATAAAATCAGAAACCAACAACAATATTCGATATTATTAAAAAGGATGTCTTCTTAGTATGCAATTTTTTGTCTATGAACAGCACCGACAGAGTTCTGCAGAATTGGGTAAATTCCAATTTGTATCGTGGCTGTACTCATTGAAACCAGCTGTAACCCTACAACAACAGACTTTCCCACCGCCCAACAAGTGGGCCACTATAACCGGTCTGTCGTCTGTGGCATCATGGGTCTGAAATATCTATCTCGTAAGTCATAATAATATCAACCTTTATTTATGTGTACTTTTGTGGGTCCCGATCTTAGCTGTTAATCACATATGTCTACCCCATTCAGCTGATAGTAAAAATATCTCATCCAATATCTATCATTTATTTTTTTTTTAATTTTTATATAAAATAAAGGATTAATTTGAATTATGAAATAATTTTAAATAAAAAATAAAATTTTTAAAAAATATTATTAAAATATTATTTTTTAATATTATTATTATTTAAAAATTAAAAAAAATTGATTTAAAATTTAAAAAAATTAAATTATTTATTATATTTCTTTTAAAAATTTAAAAAAATTATAATAATGAATGAGATAAGATATTTTTCAAATTCAAACAGATCATAATTAAAAAATTTTAATTTTTTTAAATTTTTAAATAATAATAATATTTAAAAATAATATTTTATTTAATTTTTAAATTTCATTTATAAATATTTCATCTCATATATCCAAAACCGCACTTAATAATTTTTTTAATTAAACAATTTAGATAAAATGAGATATTTTATTAAATATTAAATAAAATATGTTAAAATATAATTTTTCTTTTAAAATTTTAAAAAAATAAATTATTTATTATATTTTATATAAAAATTTAAAAATAATTATAATAATTATAAGAGATAAAACGAAATAATTTTATTTTATTAAAAAGAGAAGAAGCATAAATCCACGATTCTACAGTCTCTACTGCCCACTCGAATAGGCTTGAATTAAAGAGGGATCACGATCTGCCTGCTTTTGTTCTTTCAAAATCTTGAAAACACAACCAAAACCCTTTTGCCCAAAAGGAGGGAAAAAGAACAGAACAGGAAAAACAGATACATAGACCACTGCTGATCTCATGATCATTTACCATCTAAGTGGAGATCGAGGTTTTGGGTAAACCTTTTTGCTCTGTTTGACTTCGTTGGTAATCATTAGTAGTGAGTGGGCTTTATCAATTCACTTCGTTCGTCTCACCATTTTGACAGCCTTTCCTACTTAGACTATTAAGTTTAACTTAACTTTTAAATTCAATCACTTTTAACTCTCAAATCAATAAATTTTTCTCACAAATTAATAAATTTTTCTCAATTTAAAATCGTGTAAAACTTCCAATTTTTTTTCACTCAGCATCTTTTTACACACAAATTCACCATATTTTTTTAATTTTTTATAAATAAATTTAAATTCATCTTAATATCTAAACACATTTAAATTCATCTTTTACAACACTACTCAACACCTCAAATCCCTACTATTCATGACTCAACTCAAATACTCTCGATTCAGAGCAACATCGAAGCTTAGTATTTCCCATCAAAATGGCAATATGCAAATGCAATCACTCTTACCATTCATTTGAACTGGCATTTGCAGTGGCAGACCAATGACAATGGCGTAGACAATGCCAATGCAGGGAGCAGAAAGGTTTCAGATCTTCAATTTCATCTGCACAGTAGCATTCAACCCTTTTGTCATTGTAATTTCTGTCCCAACGATTTGTATCAATCCTTGATTATGCATAAAGTTCAAGCGATGGATCAATCTTTGTACCAAAACTTGGAAAAAAAACAACAGAAAATCTAACCCCATTCATGAAGATGAACTCTTAAACAACTGAAATCTAGAAAACCCCACAAGGGAAAAAAAAAATTAAGATAAGCTAAAGCATAGCCTATGAAGAAAGAAGTGGCTAATCCAAAGCATTAGGACCAGCACAAGCCTGCAAAGCAGGGCTCCAGATCCACTGCACCAGAAACCTCCTTCCATTCCTACCATTCAGATTAAATGTCCTCCCCACCCTATCCCTCATTACCTGTCCTATATACCCACCACCGCCTCCCGTACCGTACAACCCTTCGCACAAGTCCCCGATCTCCGTCGGTGCCGTGGGATCTTCCCCGGCGTACCACGCGTTGATCAATGGATTCGACGACAGTTCGGCCAGCTCGTGTCCGATCACGCTGATCATGCCGTCCACGCCGACGTTCTTGTTTGGCGGTCGAAGAGCCCCGGGACCACCGCCCGCCATGTAACCCGGTAAAGCGAAGGGGTAGGCGCACACCTCGGGGCACTGCTTGGCGGAGTTTCCGACCCAGGCGTAGGGGATCGTGGAGCCGACCATGGACGGGAATGTGAAGTAGTGGAAGCCGCAGACGGCGCGGCAGAAGTCCTGGACGACGACATCTTGGGCAGTGAGAACGAGGTAGACGCCATTCTGGTGATCCACGGGGAAAGGCGCGGACTTGACGGCGGTAGCAATGACTTGCTGGATGCTGAGACGGGTCAGTTGGGTCCCGTGGGAGTATTTGAGATCGCAATACTCGCCTGCGATGAGGACTGTTCGGGATACATTGGCGCCAGTCTGGTCGGTGTAGAGCGAGACTGTCCGCCACCATTCCGAGACCGACGGTGATGGGGCGGCGGGAGTGGAGGGGGAGAGTGATAGGATGAAGTCTTTGATAAGTAGCTTGTGGGAACGAGACCAGAGGCCGTACCAGACGAGGTAGATGTTGATGGGGGAGGAAGAGAGGACGGGGCCCATATGGTAGCGGAGGTGGACGAGGTTGGAGGAGCCCTCGAATTTCTTCGAGGAAGAGAGCGCTCTTGGTGGGAGTTTGGGGTTGATCATGTATTCAGCCTGCGTGTTTAGGGTCTGCGATGAAGATGAAGAGGAGGAGGAGGCATCGGCGGTGATGGTGAAGGGAGAAAGAAACAGCAAAGCTGCAACAAAGAAAGAATGAGGTGGCAGTGGTGGTGACGACATTTTGAGATGGTGAGTGAAAAATTAAGGAGAGGGAGGGGTTATATATATACCATAAAGCGGGAGGAATTGCGATTGCCGTGGCCAGCGTCCTTCGGCCTAAGAGTTGTCAGCCTTAGGGCTGGTTTGGGAAGTAGAAAAAATACAAAATTTTTTGTCTCGTTCTTATTATTATATTTTTTAAAATTTTTATATAAAATATAAGAAATAATTTAATTTTTTTTAATTTTAATTTAAAATTATCAAATCTCAAAATAATAATAATATTAAACAAAATAATATTTTAAACTTTTATTTAAAATTAAAAATTCTCATTTCATCCTCAAACCAACCTTTAAAGCTCTTAATGTATTATGTAAAGTTAAATGATAATTTTAGTGAATGTGAGATGAATTTAATTTTGACTATTCCAATTTTCACATTGAAATAATTATTTTTTTATTATATAACAATAAAATAATATGAGAGGAATTTGATTTTAATTATTTTATTTACATCAAATTCTCATATTAGATTATTTATTTATTTATTTATTATAATAATAAAATATTACTTTAAAAAATACTTAATTCTTTTAATTATTAATTTATTTAATTTTATCATTCTACCTATTATATGTGAATTAGTAATTATATTCTAATTAAATTAATATTGTTTCATATGAAGTAAATAAGAAAGATAAAAGAAAAATTATTGATAAAATATGTATTTAACCTATCCCAACCTTCAGATTTGGAAGATATTTTGAAGTCACTATAGCTAAAGTCCGATCATTTAAAATTTAGTTAATCCATTGTGATCATATTTTGTTCTTTAATAATTAAATACTCAATGAATTTAACTTTTAGTTAATCCATTGAGAATGCTGTGGGTGCAAATTGGTCGATCCGGTCCAGAGATGGATTTTGGTCTATCATTTTTTCAGACCAAACACCCGTAGGGACCGAACTAGACCGGTAGCTATTTGTCCGGTCTGATCAGTCCGTTCGGTCCGACCAAATTATTTTTTTCTTTTTCCTTTTTTTTTTAAAATCAATTAATAAAAAATTATTTAAAATACTAAATTAAAATCAAGTGACTTCTTAATATGGTTTATGTAACTAACTTAATAAAAAAATATTTAATATGCTCCATGATAATAAATTAGATGAAAATTACATTATTAATTTATATAATTACTATATAATTAGCTAATTAATATTATATGTGACGTCCTCGACCCCCACGAACGGAAACTTGCGAATCGAGACGCTCGGATGATAACAACATAGTCACACATCCCAACGATAAATGCCAAATGTGTGAACATGCAACAGTGTACAACAAAACAAAACAACAGATAATTTAAATAAGTTAACTAAGTACCATAATTGTTTAATACAAATTCACTTAAGCCAAAGCTTTTTAAAAAGCAATATAGTTATCCCATAAAAATATAATAATACCATATACATAATTCAAAACGAGAAACAATTCTCAAACATGAGCGAGTAATCTCAAATCATTTTCCCGGCGGAGCCAAATCCTCATGCTCAGCATCAACATCTGCATCAAAATCTGCGATACCAAAAAAAGATACCGCAAGGTAAGGAATACCACATGAGATCTGAATCTCAGTAAATAACAATCTAAACAACCCACGAGATAAAAATATATTGATGCAACCAACAGTTATGCATGCATATAATGAAATATGCATGAGCCCCAAAAACATTATTTTTCTCGAAAATACTTATTTTCTAACGCACACCAAAATCTCATTTTGGTCCAAAATATTTCCCGCCATTTTCTTTGAAAATGACCCAAAAATAAGTAATTAATCATTTTCTAAAAATGGTTCACATAAAATCTTTTTTATCAAAGCCTGCCATCTTTTCAAAAAATGACCCAAATATCCAATTCAACCGTATGCACCATGATCTCTCATAGGGACTATCTAAACACCCTGGCTCTTTTCGTCACACCATGGGTAATGACCGTGCAAGTGACTTTGTAACGTGCGATGCCCAGTTCTTCACTCAGCGTGTTCGTGGCGAAGCATCCTCTAACTCTCGCCAGCGAGAGGCCTACAAAGGTGGCACAAGAGTAGTATCATCCCGTCCGATCCCGTTGTCGCCTAACGACAATCCAGAGACGTCACTTATTACATTCCGCTCCCGAGTAACCATATGAGTTCCATCGAGATAATACCACATCTCGGCTTAAGATTGTGATACACACGCACCAAAAAATCATTTCTCACATGAAAACTCAATTTCAAATTAAACACGTGAACATGCATGCAATAATGCGAAAACTTAATTTTTATTTACAAACATGAATATGCATGCAATTATGCAATGATAAATGACACGACACAAATGTTCACAGCTAACAAATCCCAGCAAAATCCAATCACACAAATAATTTCATCTTCCAATCCAACCGACTCTTTTACTCATCGGACTCAGTCTGGCACAACCCACCAATTCATAACAAATACGAGTTAGCGTAAAAATATAATTAACTCTCAAGAGTTCTTTGGAAATATACTTACAGCGCTATAATATAATTTTCGGAGGATTAATGAGGTGCTAAAATTGGCGGCACAGCAATGCAGCAGTGCAAAATGTACAAGGGCCATGGGTCTCAAAAACTCAACTTTTGAACGGGGATAAACGAAGACTTGGGATGGCTAGGGAAGAGCTTAGGAGTGTTGGTGAAGCTATTGGTGGTGATGGTTAATCATGGGCGGCAGTCAAAAGCCAAAAAGCACAAATCAAAAAATGCAATGGATGGGTTTAACCTGTGGCGGATCGGAACTGGGGAAGGATGATTTGGGTGGTTGGAGGGCCGATGGTAGTGTGGTTGAAGACATGGTGATCAATGGTGGCGAGACGGCGATGTTGGAGCGAAAATGCCTCGCAGCTTCCAGCCGTGCGTGGGGGCTAACGTTGGCACCGGGTGGGCTGAAAATGGGTAAGGGTGTCCGCCGGCCAGAGAGGAAGAAGATGGGAGGGACGGTGTGGCTCACGCTGGCGTGCGGCGGTGCACAAGAGGCGGACAAAAATCTGATGGGAGAGAGGGGAGGGTGGCTCACGCGAGAGGAAGGAAAGCCGAGAAAAAAGAAAATAGAAAAGGCAAAAGAAAAAGTGAGAGAAAGAAATGAGGTCCAATCTTCACAACTTGGGTCACAAAATAACAGTAAGTTAAATAAAATAATTTAAATGCAATAACTAGCTAAAATAAAATAATAATAAAAATCCAACAACACAATAATTTTAAAACCCACAAACAAACTAATTAAAATTAAAGAGTAATTTAAATGCAAAGTAATAATTAATATTAAGAAAACATATCAAAATAAATTTCATAACTTAAAAATCATAAAAATAAACTAACGAGAATTTCGATAAATTTAAAACAAGAAAATCAATATTTAAATTAATTAAAATACTCATTCAATTAAAATACACTAAAATACGAGGTATCACATTATATATTAGTTAATTGATAGAATATTAACAAGTGTTAATAACATATTTAAAATTTTATATTGTTAATGGTGATAGGTTAGATGAAAATTATATAATAAATTGTACAATTATTATATAAATAATATATATATAAAATATATTTTTTACTTCTTTTTTTTATTTATATATATATGGAGAGGGGAGATTCGACCCCTAATTATCTTAGTAAGAAATTAGGGTGTTGCTAATTGATCTGTCGTTATTTTTTAAATAGAGTAATGCTACATATAGTTTCCATTTGAGGATTGTAATACAAGTCTAAGAAAATTTATTTTAAAAGTTTTTTAAAATTATAAAAATATTCCTTCTAAAATGATAATTTTTTTCATTTAATAAAAGACTTACACATACAATTTCTAAGTAAAAATTATAAATAGAATTTCTCTTTTAAATATTCGTAAACCGTCTAAAATGCGGATAAATTTTGGGTTCCCTAATATGTTTTTTTTTTTTTTTTAAGTTGTATTGATTGGAATGCGGTGTTTGCGAGGAAACATTATTCTCTTCTTGTGGATTTTGATATTTTTATGTTCATAAAATTACTTAGGAAAAAAAGGGGTGGCATAAGAGCTGACAGTAACCTTTTCTCTTGTAAAATAAACTGACATTTCCTTTACTTTCATGCTTTACTTCACCGTATGATCATTAGTTAGCACGTTACATGATGATGTGGTGGTGTTGGGAGTCTCAACTTTTATTTTCTTAATTACCAAAGCTCCTCCTCCTTTTTTATTTTATTTTATTTTTTTTAACATGGAGATGGGTTTTATCCAAGACCAGCTTGGTTGTGTTTGAGTTTGAAAGTTTAATTTTTTTATCTATTTAAAAGTTTTTTTAAAGAAAAAATGACATGTTTGATAAATTTATAAAAAATATTTTAATCACTTAAAAAAATTGAAAGTCTACCTTTTAAAAAAGTACAAATTGAAATTTTTATCGAAAAAGACATGCAGATAACTGTGTATTTTTAAAAAATTAATTTAACCAACTTTAAAAGTACTTTAGATACATATTTATCAAACAGTAAACAACTTTTGAAGTATATAGCTTATTATTTAAATTATTTAACTTATAAGATATAAGTCCTAAAGTTATAAGTTATATTTATCACCACAATCCCAAACATGCACTGAGAATTTATACCAAAACACTGCTAGAGAGTAATGTTTTTTAAGAGTTGTCATGGTGATGATCTATTAAGTTATGCTAAAAGATTTAAAACAATAATACGATTTCATTGATCCGCTTCGATAATATTCTGAATCTGTTAAAAAATAAACTTGCTCACAATATTTATTGAACTTTTTTTCAGTGATGAAAATGGTCATTATGTCGCCATCATGACTGGCTGTGGCCAGAGGATCCCACCACTGGAATTGGAATTGGAATTGGAATTTTATGGGATGCCCACATGTTTTTAATTCCCTTTTTTCCAATTGATCGAGATGGACCTTCTTGTTGCCAAGATTTATGCAACAAATTAGACACTTTGGGTGCCATTACAAGCCAGATCGATTAGAGAGATGAATATGATTGGTAGTGAGCTGTCTGGCTGTTGTTTGTTTTGTTACTTTGTGACAAAGGTCACGAGTCAGGACAAACATCCAGTAATTTTTCATGCAAGTTGGTAGCTAAGTGTCAAATTATATTATCACCATCTTTCTGATTTTTTTAATTTTTTTTTATACCTTCGAATGCATGATTGAAGTTGCGGCAATAGAGACTCTGAATAAGAAGACATCTGACAAATAATTTACAAGTTTAGGGTATACAAGACGTTTCAATTTTGAAAAATGGATAATGCTAGAGCCACGTTGGAGGCTCTGCTGGGTTCTGGTATGTCTTTTTTTTATGTGTTTTTTTTTAGTTATTTTTTTATATAGATTTTTTAGATAATTTTAAATGTGTTTAAAAAATAAAAAAATAATCATTAAAAAATACTTCCTTAATCTCGAAGTAAAATAAAAAATAAAAAAAATCCCAATATGAAGACTAATATTGTTTTTTATATTATTACTTTATGATTAAATGAGTATTTCTTAATGATATTCTAAACTTATTTTATTTTTTAAAAATATTTAAAAGTGTTAAAAAAATTTATGTGAAAACTAATTTAAAAATATACATGCTAGAGCTCGTAGGAGTCTCAAACAGTGGCTCTAGCATTATTCTTTTAAAAAATGTGTGGCTTATATAAAAATGTTTATATTTTTAATAATGGATTTCTTTTTTAAATGCTTGCACATCCCAAACTTATATTTAATATTATTCTATCTCGCAATATATTATTTAACGCCCAAACATGACTATTTTGACTGTTTTGGGGGCAACAAGAAGTTCGTTTGCGTCCCATGCAATATATTCAATACGTATAATATATGAAGGATAAAATAATAGGGTTGCACCATTTCTTGATCTACTTGTTGAGATCTTTGCTCCACACCTCGTTGGGATGATAATAAGATGAGATCACGAAATGATTTATAAATAATAGTGAAATGGTTTATAAATAGTAATAAAATAATTTGAGTTAATATGTTTCTGGAATTTTAGAAAAGTAGAGATAAAAAATTAAATAAAAATATTATTAGAACATTATTTTGGTTTTAGAATTTAAAAAAGTTGAATTCTTTTTACTATTTTGTTTGAAAGTTTATAAAAATTGTAATAATTAGAAAACGATTAGATAAAAAGGTTGAAGATTTAAAATTGAAAAGTGTTTGTATATGTGGTGATTGGATATTGAGATGATATGACTTGGGAGTACTTTGCTATCCAAACCGGGCTTCATCTGTGTAACGCAAGATTTTGTTTGACCAATAATAGAGAAATAATATTTGCTATCGTGGTGTGCGCAAACGTCGCACAATCTCTTAAAAAAAGTAAGCAAATATGAGATTGACATGAAAATAAATAAATTTTTTAATAGTCGAGTTACTATTTCTCAAAGTGACTGTGTGAGGTTTACATATTCTACAACTGTATGTAACATTATTCTCAATAATAAGGTAACATGTCATTTCCACGGATGTACTTTAAATTAAAAAGAAATTGTAATAAACACTAAAAGAAACCAACAAAGGCAACATTAAGTATGTTTGCCCCTATTTTCTAAGCAAGTAAGTATACTTCGTTAAAAAAGATGATACATGAGCAGGGACTGGGGTTTCCAACAAACACCCTAGAACAATAACAACAGTGCAAAGTGGTGAATAAAATGAAAAAAAAAAAAGAGTTTTTGCAATCAATTTATTAGTCCTCACCCATGCTCTATAAAGAGAACGCCGTCTTAAAAGACGGTAATAAGTTGTTCGCAAAAATTTGAGAACAATAGAACCTCTGTTGAAATCGTTGAAAGTGGCAAGTGTACTGTTGTTTGTTATTTTGAGATAATTTTTTGAGAGATCCACAATCTCTTATTCGAGATCATGGGTTAAGGAAATTGATAACATAGTAGAAAACACGACATTGGGTGGATTGATCTGCGACCAATGATCATCTGCATTCCTGTAATGGCACGTGACAGCCACGCGCTAGTGATATGGAGATAGGGTGGCCCAGATATGGAAGATCTTGACAAGACGAAGCTGCTGGTATGGCGCTTGTAGCCGTCGGAAGCATTGGTGCATGGCGGCGTGTGAGGAACACACATGGAAACAAGCCGCATTCGAGAGCCATGCATCAAGATTTTTGGCGCGACTCCAATCCATCCCAGTAGATTGATGGCTGTAGGATGGGGTGGTGAGGCGCATGTAGGTAGACGATGGCCGGAAAGCAACATATTCGACCAAAATCAAATCGATGGAGGAATGAGGGATGAGAGAAAAAATACTACCTTAAAGTGTATACACAATGCGGAAATGGAAAGGAGAAGGAGACGACCCTTCTCTCCAGCAACGACTTTCACTGAAATGAAGTTTTCTAGAGAGAAGGAAGAAGTTCTCTCTCTACGCTAACTGAGCTGGCTTCCTGTTGCTCGTATTGTTAAATGGTGTTTGACATTAAGTTTCTAATCTTGTATGAGACATGCTTTGGCCACAAAAAAAGTTTTACAAAAGTAAACTCACAAAATAACATAACTTGATATGGTAAGTCAAATTATAAAATTATTTTTAAGGTTTGTATGGATTCAGAGAGTGTTTCAACTCATCTCATCTCATTACTATAATTTTTTCAATTTTTTACATAAAATATAATAAACAATTCAACTTTTACAAATATCAAAATAATAATATTAAAATATAATATTATAACAATATTTTATTTAACTTTTATCTAAAACCATCTCATTATCCATCTGGCCCTTATTATCAGAAAAATATTATTTATACTTACATACCTATATTACTGATGTGTCAACTATTGAAAATGATAAAAATTATTGAAAATGATAAAAAGTTTAAAATTTAAATTTAAATTAAAAAAAAAACTTATAAAATAAATCTGCCACTTAATATATATAAAATTATATATACATATAACATTATTTTTATTATAAAATAAATTTAAAATATCACGTTAATACATATCGAATTTGGTTTCGTAGACTTCAGATAAAAAAGAAAAAAAAAAATTGGTTTCGTAAAATCTCAACGTGCTGCTAAATTTTGAAAAATGATAGGGTTGGTTTGTCCTATTGGGCATTTTATTTATTTTTTTTAGTTTTGTTTTTTCTTTAGTGTTTAGAAAAATATTATTTAATAATATTGTGAATTGTTTTTATTTTTTTTAAATATTTTAAAGTGTTAAAAAAATGATGTGGAAAAAATTTTTTTTAAGAATTTTTAGTTTTTTTTCACATCATTTTTTAAACACTTTAAAATATTTTTAAAAAATTAAAAAAATTCACAATATTTTTAAATAATATTTACTTAAACACTAAATTAAAAAAAAATAAAACAAAATTAAAATTCCCAATTGGGCAAAACCAACGGAGCCCAAATCGGGCTACCTAGGACTGGCTTTAAATTTTATCTTACGATGGGCCGTACTCGGTGATTGACCCACGGTATTATTGAAATATAGCGATAAAAACGGAGGTACTTTTGTCCTCAGGTAATTAAATAACAACGATTTTTATTTTAATTATAGAAAAGGGCAAATAAAAAAAAAAAAAAAAAGGAGAAAAGCTTCCTACTCCTTGAGTCCTTGTTGCCTCTCCATCTTTTTTTTTGGGGATAAGTTTGCCGTCTCCATTTTTCTTTCTTCGTTGTCTGAATAAAAAAAACTTCATAGAAGCAGAGGCCAAAGCAATTAATTTACCCGATTTAGGGCCTCGATTTTGGTCTCGGTTTCCGCTCCTCATGCACACGGACTCCGATTGGTTTTGACTCCATGTTCTGATCTGCGAGAGTTGGAAGAGTTAGAAGATAATCCCCTGCTGCTGCGCTGCTGCATCCACGCAGATGGCGTCGGCGCAGAATCAAGCGCCGAATGTGGATCTATTTGATGCGTATTTCCGCCGAGCCGATTTGGACCGCGATGGCAGAATCAGTGGCACCGAAGCCGTGTCCTTCTTCCAAGGCTCCGGTTTGCCCAAGCAGGTTCTTGCGCAGGTCACCCTCTCTTCCTCTCTCTGTCTCTGTACATATAGATGTGTGTGTGTCTGTCTGTGTCTTTGCGTGTAATTTAATTCGTATTGTCTGTACCATGGATCGGATTGATTATAAATTAGTCCGTGAGTGGTTTATGCTGTGGACGTTAGCTTACAATTTCATAGTTCTCTGATTGATACTGGTTTTTTGAAGCTTAATTCAATTCTCGAATTCGTATGATTTTGTTTTGATATGAGAAGGTTTTTAGTACGCCTATGTTGTGCTTAGCTGTTACTCCATTTTGGTTCATATTTTGGTGCATTATTCAGTGTACTTTCTCGAACCCAAATTTTGAGGCAGATTGTGGTAGCAAGAGGCCAAGAAATGTTATTTGCTTACACGGGTCTTTGAGAATTTGATTATGGTAATACAATTTAGTAGTGCATACAGAACTTAATTTGTAAACCACCGTACCATGAACAATTTGAACATAATTAAATGGAAGATGGTTGTTTCAGAACGATCTGATCATCTAAATATTTTAGAATATCTGCTTCAGGGGCAAAGCTACGTACTCGAGGCATAAGTTCCTTTGATGATTGTTAACTAGCTTTACAGTCAATTTTATTGGTATGAACTGATATACTTTTGGGTCCTAGTAGTCTGGTAACTTATAAGTGCAAGATATAGTTGAGCAGGATAATTGGTGAGGGTAAGGGCCCGTCTGGGAACACAACTGTTTTAAGGTATTCTCATATATTCTCAAATATTTTCTTTGTAATCATCATTCAAGCATAAAACACTTTTCAATTTTAAATCTTCAACTTTTTCATCTAATCATTGCCGAATCTTTACAACTTTTCCAAACTCCCAAACAAAACACAAAACCCTATACAACTTTTTCAAACTTCCAAACAGAAATTATATTAAAAAATTTATTCAAACAATTTATTAACTTTATAATATTTTTATTTAACTTTTTTTCTCTCATTTCTCAAAACTCAATAAGACATCTGAATTCAAACTATTTCACTACTATTCACAAACTATTTCACTATTATTTACAAATATTCTGAGATATTCTTAGTATCCAAACGAGGCTTAAATATATCCTTTTTTGAGATTGGATGTATAAGGTTCGTGAATTGTCAGTGAAATAGAATCACAACTATTTATTTTCTTTATAACTTTCAATCAATCATTTCTAGGATGTGAACATTGGAATAATGTGTCACTTATAACTCATATAAAAGACTTACGAAGAAAAAAAATACTTCGTATAATAGGACCAATTTAAATCTTGTTGCCCTACCTGTCAGGGTGCAAGATAGTGGTCAAAGGGCAGAGTTTGCCTGAGCTGTAGACTCAAACATCCTAGCTACGATTCAGCACTGGTAGTTATCCTAAATTACCTGTCACACGGTTTTGGTGGATGTGTTCATGTGTCTGGAGTTCACTCCCTAGGGGCAAGTTTGAAGGGCCTTGCCTTGCTGAGACTCCACATCATTTAAAAAAATAATCGCGTTGCTCTCTTTTTGGGTAGAAGATTTGGAAGGATATAGAGAATTAGAATTAAAGAACTATGGTACCTTATTCCAATTGTTTTTTATATTGATACTTATATATGTGTACTTTAAGTAAATATTGTTGGTAGTGGAAGTAAAAATTTGGGAATTGCCTAAGAACATGCTTGGATGATCACTTAGCCATTTGTGGTTTATTGGCTTTTGAGGTTTATTGTGGAAAGGAATGGCTGTGTGAAACTTGAAAGGCGGTGGCCTTAGAGCATGCTGTTGGTTGGGATGATTGTGCTTTGGAAATGAGGGATCCCATGGGGTTAGTCTTGTAGAAAAGATAGGAGTAGGAAGATGAAGGTTGTTAATTCATTTCTCAGGGGATGCATTTCATGTTTGATTTGCGGTATAGTGTTGCGAGATTCATTTTTTTCTTCAGGAGGCTAAAAATGCGAAATGAGCTGACTATACAGTTCCTTCTATAGGTTTCTTATGTTGGAGTTCTAAATTTTGGATTGGGAAGAAGCTCTATGTTAATTTGTTTTACTTCTTTTTTAAAGGAGCCTTGTTTGGGGTTGGAGAGGATATGCGAGCGTGGTGGCAAGCTATCGGTAAAAAACCTGAGGTTCAACTATTTCATTAGGTTCTTCTGGGATAGAGCAAGATGACCTTCCTTGGATTTGGATTACTTGTGCTCCTACTGAGGTAGTGTTTTTTTCTCTCTCTTGTGAAAGCTCTCGTGCAGGAAAATTTGCTTAAAAGAGATCTCTCATGGTCAATTGGTGTATACGCTCAAGAGAGATGGAGAGTTTTTGAGTTCTTTTATTGCCTTGACAATTGTTAGAGATGTTTGCAATTTCATATATTTTTTTCTCTTCTCGGTTTTAGTGGGTAACTTTCTCATCGAGTGAGATCGGTAAGTGAGAGTTGGCCATGGGAGAGAATAGCCCATGCATTATGGCAGTTATTTTTGAGGAACGTTCTTGTTCTTTTTCTGAGTGATATTTCCTTATTCCACTTAATTTCTTTATTTTTTAGATTTTATTTACCATAAACCTTATTGTTTGCCAATTTTTTAGGGTTGGTCTCCTCCGTATACTTTTTTTTGTACATGGCTGCCTCCCTCTGGGGCTTAACTTTCTTTTGCAAAGAAAAAGGACAAAATTATGGAAGTACTAAACTCAAGATTGTATCTGATTTAATCAGTTTCACTTTATATTGGTGTCTTATCTTATTATCTTCAGGTATGGGCGATTGCTAACCAGAGCCAGAGTGGTTTCCTTGGTCGGGCAGAGTTCTATAATGCCCTTAAACTTGTTACTGTGGCACAGAGTAAGCGAGACCTAACCCCCGAAATGGTAAAGGCAGCATTATATGGGCCGGTTTCAGCTAAAATACCTGCACCCCAGATCCATTTTACTGCCATGCCTGCACCTCAGGTCAATTCTTCTGCAACTGCAACTACCCCTCAGGTTGGTGCTGTTACTCCAATGCCCTCCCCCAATCTCGGGTTCAGGGGACCACAAGTACCTCCAAACGTGGGTGTACACCAGCAGCATTTTCCTTCAGAAGGAAGTCAGTTGATGAGGCCTCCAGAAGTATTACCAACCGGAGGTGCCGTGACTGGGCCTCGCCCTCCAAACTCTAGCATTTCAAGTGAGTGGGTAGGTGGAAGGGCAGGTGCAGCTTCACCAGGAAGTGCCTCACAAGTCCCAGCCAGTGGAATGGGTCCCTCAACAACTCATGACGGATTTGGGCTGGCAACATCTGGGTCAACTGCTGCATTGCCACCTAGACCACAGGCTACATCTGGAATGAATACATCTGGAAACGGGTTTTCTTCTGATTCAGTTTTTGGAGGTGATGCTTTTTCGGCGACCCCATCTCAACCAAAGCAAGGTTCTTCTGCACCTACGGTTTCTGCAGGCAATTTGCAGGTCTCATCAACTTTTGTCCCAGTATCTGCCGGGACCCAGCCTCCTGTTAGGCCAAACACTTATGATTCTTTGCAGAGTCCACTAATGCAACCTGTTGGTGGTCAGCTTCCACAGGCCCAGTCTCTTGAGAATCAGAACCAGAAGCTTTCAAGACAGACTACTGCATCTAGNTATTAACTGGTATAATTGAATGACAATTAGCTCCTATATGTACCTTTTTTGTTCAAAGGTTTTCAACAACAGCAAGGGATGCCTAGTTCTGGTGCTCGGCACATAACAACGGCTGCAGCAGCAAAGCCTCCAAGGCCAGTTCCAGTTCCCCAGGCTGAAGGGTCACAGGCCAATCAGCAGAAGTCTAAAGTTCCAGTGTTGGAGAAGCACCTTGTAAATCAGCTCAGTACAGAGGAGCAGAACTCGCTCAACTCAAGGTTCCAAGAAGCGACAGAGGCTGATAAAAAGGCACTTATTCTAATTCCATTTCTCATATTTCCCTTTTTGAGCTATTTCACGTTTTTAGAAAGTTTCCTGTATTCTCATAATTTGCTATATCTATGTATATAGCAATAAAAATAGGTTTTTAAATAGCAGTTGGTTACTTTGGTTGGTTCTTCATTTGACTACAATTGTACACTACTCCTTACAATACCATGTTTTGGATGTGACTGTAATGCCCCAATAGAAGGCCTAAACCATACGACCTATACTCCAAAAGGACTAATCAATGATATAATTGAAGCCCCATTGAAACTTTATAAAGAGCAATAACTTCTCATTCCCAAGTAATGTGGGATTCCATACACCACCTACCCGTATTCTTATCATATGGGGTATCACAATCTACCCTTCTTAAATTCCCGACATCCTCGTTGGACCAGTTCATCGTAGGTGACCTAGCTCAAATCCCACATTTCTCGTTGAAATAGACTCTAATACCATTTGTAACGCATCAATGGAAGGCCCAAACCATATGGTCTATATTCTAAAAAGACTAGTCAATGATACAATTGGAGCCCCATTGGAACTTTATAAAGAGTAAGAACTTCTCATTTCCAAGTAATATGGGATTCCATATACCACCTACCCTTATCCTTATCCTTATAATAATTTCATGATCAAACTGCAAGAGAAACAGGTTTTCAATCGCATTGGGCCACTTGCTAGCATCATTCCGTCCTCCCCTCCAAATGGATCCACATCATTGTTAAATTCATGTTCTTTTCTTCATGCATTATTTTCAATTCGAAGCCCATGCTTCTCCGCAACCTCTTTATATAGCAACCAAAGTTATAAAAAAAAAAAGTTTGTTTACTTTTCTAGATTTATATAGCTTATATTTTATTAAGTTCTTCCCTTTAAGATTGCTGTCGATCCTCTAGACCTGACTCTTTTTGTCTATGGTAGGTAGGAGAACTGGAGAAGGAAATGCTGGAATCTAGACAGAAAATTGAGTTTTACCGTGTTAAAATGCAGGAACTTGTGAGTACTTAATGTTCTTTCTTTCTTTCTTTTTGAGGATTATATGCCATCTGATGTGTGCACTTGTTATTGTTGTTGGAGATCTATTAGCTGCTTTTGGTAAGTTAAAGACTTCTAAGTCAGACATATTGGTTGTGTATGATTAATCACCGAAGAGGGCGACTCATCACATTATATACTTTTTGCATATGTGCAAGAAATTGACGTTGATTATGGATGCATATTATGTGAGCATTAGGCGTATAAGTGTTAAGGACAAAAGGCAAAGAGCTTCCTAATATGCAATTCTCTTCATACCCATGCACTCCAGTCCTGATAATTAAAATAAAAACATTTTGATACCAGCAGTAAGGACATGTATTGGTTATATAATTCTGTTATTTTTCTCCATAAAAATTCTACTTGACAACATCATCATCTTGTTTGTAGACCTTTTTCTTTCCCTGGAAAGATTCCTTGATTGCACTGTATGTTAAGCTGGAACAACCATGCAAAAACATCACATTTCCTTGTCTGGGAACTAAATATGTGTTGTACCATTACCCTTGCAGTCTTGCACACTTTGTACGTGGTATTAGAAGCAATAATGCATCATTATTTTTCTCTATGTTACCTAAATGTCTTTTTCATTTCGGTACTAGGTTCTATACAAGAGCAGATGTGACAATCGCCTTAATGAGATCACAGAAAGGACATCTGCCGATAAACGTGAGGTATTTTTTGGATGCAAAGCTTTTGTACATTTCATCCTTCTTTTATAAGTATTTGCCCATCGAACAGCATCTGTGCTTCAGGTTGAGTCCCTGGCCAAGAAATATGAAGAGAAATACAAGCAAGTCGGTGATGTATCCTCCAAGTTAACCATTGAAGAAGCTACATTTCGTGATTTGCAGGTATCTGTTACTTTTTTTCATGAATGAAATATAAGGAGCATTCCATTGCTCATTCAAGTATTAGAAGTGTGACATTAAGCATTGCTTACTGTTATATTTATGTTTAAAAGTTTTGTGCTATTCATTTACAGGACAAGAAAATGGATCTATATCAGGCAATTGTCAAGATGGAACAGAATGGTAGTGCTGACGGTGTTCTCCAGGTATGTCGTAACTAATATAGTCCCATACAGGCATTTTGAGAAAAGTTTAAAGTTCATTTGCTGAAACTTTCAGGTCCGTGCTGATCATATCCAATCAGATCTTGATAAGCTAGTGAAAGCTCTAAATGAGCGTTGTAAGACATATGGGTTACGTGCAAAACCAACAACATTAACTGAGCTTCCATTCGGTACATTTCTGTGATACTTTTCATGTATTTTTTATTCCACTTACCCAGTTAGGCAGTCTCCAGTCATCCTCCATATTTTTTACCGTGTTATGTGGCATCCATATGACATATTCTCCATGTCTGTCTTTCATTTTTTAAGATGAAGATTGCTCAGGGTTGTAGTTGTCTATATGTTAATTCTAGTGGGTTGTTGGGTCCACAGGTCATGCCCTTCTACGCCATAACTCACAGGGTATGATCAGTGGAAGCATATCCCAATATAAGTAAAAGCAGGTGGCAAAGGCTTTTGACTTTAATGGGATACTAATGTGTAACTTCAGCAACAAAAATAAAACCCAATAAAAAAGGATGCTAATAATGTGTAACTTCAACTGGAAACTTTTTCAAAACAGGAAAGAATTAAGACTCATGATTAATGTGTTTCTCATGAGCCTCCCTAGCATTTTTAAAATCTTTCTTTGGCTTTCCAAAACCTTTTATAGAGCACTGGAATAAGTTTGAGTGTGACCTTTTTATGTCGGTTCCTTTAAGTTGTCAATTCTTATTTCTCTTTGAAACTATGATTGGAGAAAGCATGTTCACTTGCCCATGAAACTTCCTACACGTTGAACTTAAATTGTATTTTCCATTAGCAACAAATAGAAATAGTTTATTATTATACCGTATCCCCATTTTTCTTGTGAAATAGTAAAGTATGTACCAAGGCTGGGTTTTGATTATTGAGAAGAATGCTATTGTGTTGTGTTGGGTGTTGCTGCCCATATTATTTGCATCTCTTTCCTTTATTCTGGGCTTCATTTGATTTAATCCAGTGTAGTCTGTTAGTGTTGTCCTGGGTTTGCCTTTTCTGTTATATAGCACTGACTGAAGTGTTATATTTTTCTTTTTATTATCAATTTTAGGCTGGCAACCTGGCGTCCAACAGGGTGCTGCTGACTGGGATGAAGATTGGGATAAGTTTGAAGATGAAGGTATGCAACAATTATTCCACAAGCATCAAAGTTTCCTTCTTTTGTAACTTTGGTGAGACACATTAAGAGGTGTTCACCTTTGTGCATATTATGCACTAGGTTACCAATCATGCTCTGTTACATGATAATACATGAGAATAGTTATTTCAGTTTATATTCAATTATAATTACATGAATATTTTGGTACTTTCCATTTGTCAATGATTTGGTGCACTCTGATTGTGGTTTGATGCTTGTATACCTGATGTGATAATGGTTTTATATGTTTTGCATGTGGTGGTTTTTGTACCTAAAACTTTTGAACCAGGGTTTAATATTTGTGTTGGCTTTTAATGACTCCTACGTTCAGGGTTCACTTCTGTCAAGGAGCTCACATTGGATGTCCAAAATGTTATAGCACCTCCAAGGGAGAAATTTAAATCAGCTAGGAATGAAAAGGCCTCCACAATTGATAGCCCAACAGCTGCTTCTTTGCCCGATGCTGATATCAAGCCAGAAAAACCTCCGATTATGGATGAACAGGCTGTTGAAAATGGAGCAGCACATAATATAAGTGAAGATGACTCAGCAAAAAGTGCTCCTAACAGTCCAGCAGCGAGGAGTGCTATTGCAAGTCCACCTCGAGAATTTCCAGATTTTAACTTTGACAAGGCAATAGATGCAGATGCCTCACCCCGTGATAAAGATTATCAAAGGTATTCTTTTAAAGCTTTCTATGGTATTTAGAGAGAAGGAAAAAAAAGAAAAAAGAAAAGAAAAGAAAGATATCATGTTGTCTGATCTGAGAACCTTCCCCTGTATTCTTTTTGACATCCATTCGTCCTCATGTATTGCCTTCTGATGGTCTAGTTTAAATATTGATTGAAATTGTTCAACCATAATTCCTTATGTATCCTTCATCATTAAATGATGATACTTGTAAGTTATCATGTTAACCTTGGGATTCGTGCATCTCATCATCAATGCTGGTATATAGTTATTTTTTTTATTTTTATTTTCAAATGATAGCTATAAGTCGTAAGATGGTGATGTCACTGGGTCCATTGAGGAGTTTGTTTACGGGTCCCCTGCACCCAGAGCTTAAACTCTGAGATGCAGATGGTTCTTGGAGGGGGGGAGGAGGAGGCAGAGGCAAGTGAGTCAGGAGAGCTGAGGGAGTCTGATGAAGAAATGGACCCTGATCCGTTGGGTGCTATCCTTCCTGAAATTGATTGGCCCAATTCCTCATCTGATTGGGTGATGCGGAAAGTGGATGAAATTAAGGATTGTGTGGGGCTCTCATGTCGGATTTGAGGAACAATTTAGAGCACTTCTGATAGCTATAGAGGCTGGTCAACCTTCATTGGCTAGATCTGCTCTTAAGAAGGATAGGGAATTGAAGAGGTTATCATTCTCTATTAATTATAATGCAAAGGGAGGAAGCACCTTTAGAGATAAAGGCAAGGAGAGGGTTGTTTATAGTCATCAATTAAACCAACAATCATCTCTTGGAATGTGAGGGGGCTGAACGATTATAGAAAATGTCTTCGCGCAAAGAATATGATTCGAAAGTGGAGTGCTGATGTTATTTGTTTCTAAGAAACCAAGCTGAAGTTGGTTAATCAAACAATTGTGAACATTTTATGGAGCTGTCAATGTGTGGGATGAATTGAATTAGTTTCGAAAGGTTCTTCGGGTGGTAGTATTATTATGTGGGATAAGAGGTTAGTGGAGATGGTAGATCATTATGTGGGAGAGTTTATGGTTGCTTGCCGGTTCAAATGTGTGGATGATGGATTTGAATGGGCTTTTGCGGGGATTTATGGTCCTGAAGTGGATAATAATAGGAGTATTTTATGGGATGAAATGGCGGGTGTTTACTGCTGTTGGGATGTTCCTTGGTGTTTCGGAGGGGATTTTAACATTACTCGGTTCCCTAGCGAGTGAGTGAGGGATAATTATTTCTCTCATGCCATGAATATTTTTTCTGATCTGATTTTTGAGCTTGGTTTGATTGATCTTCCGATGGTGGATGGGGATTTTACGTGGTCCAATGGAAGGGCATGATCTAGGCTGGACAAATTTCTGGTTTCAGCTTCTTGGGAGGTTCGTTTTCCTGATGTGAGGCAGAAAAGGTTACCGACATTGTGTTCTGACCATTATCCTATTATGTTGGAGAGTGGGGGCACTTTTAGAAGACTAAGAGCACTAGCATTGGATTATGTATCTGCATATGCATATACATATTCACATAATATGACCTTAAATTGGGCTGCATTGGATTATTTATTTATTTGTTGATCAGTAAAAGGTAGATATTTATATATATGAATGAAATAGGCATAGCCTTTGTACACAGGAAGTGTACATAAGAACTCCTAATTACATTCTACGAATGATAAATTAAAGACAAGAATTCCCGAACATTATCCCCATGTAAAACAATATTGGAGAACCAACACATTAGAGTGTGAAGAAAAAAATTCTTCAACTTGATCATGGTGCGTTCCTTATCTTCAAAGCAGCGTGCATTCCTTTCCATCCAAATGCACCACATAATACACAACGGAATCATCTTCCACGTTGCTGCCACTTGATGGCAGCCTTGCATCTTCGACCAAGAACCCAACAACTCCACCACCCTCATAGGCATAATCTAAGCAACGTCAACCTTTAGAAAGATCTCATTCCACAACACCCTAATTACCTCACAATGTAATAAGAGATGGTCCACAGATTCTCCATTCTTCTTGCACATGTACACCAATCCAACACTACACATCCTCTCTTCCTCAAATTGTCCGTGGTCAGTATCTTCCCAAGAGCAGCACTCCAAACAAAAAAAGCTACTTTAGAAGGCACACGAGACCTCCAAATATTCTTCCAGGAGAATGGCGAAAAAATTTGCATTGGATTATGCATATCCAAAAATTTGCATAGTTATGAATAATGTTTCTACAAATTTGAAAATGCACTGTTCACTCACCAAAACTTATTTTATTACTTTTTTTATCTATCCTCCCCCCTCTCTCTCTCCACCAACGGATAGAATTTTAGGAAAAAAATTATAGTGGGTGCTAAATGATAGAATTTGCAGTGGTGCTAATTGCAAAATATAAAAACAATAATAATAATTTTAGGAAAAAAATAAATAATAAAAAAATAATAATATGCATCTTTGAGCCAAGCTTTGCACTGGCGGGTAAACTTAAGGCATTAAAAACAGATTTGAAGAAGTGGAATGTTGAGGAGTTTGGGAACACAGAAAATAAAAGGAAACTTTTGATGCAGCAGTTGCAAAGTTTGGAGGAAAGGGAGCTGTTGGGGGACTTATCCGGTGAGGAATTGGAGAGAAAAAAAGTGCTGGTGGATGATCTAGAGAAGATCACTTTAATGGAGGAAATCTCTTGGAGACAAAAATCCCAGGTTCTTTGGCTGAAGGAAGGTGACAAGTGCACGAAATGTTTTCACTGTATGGAGAACTTTCATTGAAGAAATAATGCCATTGAGGTTCTTCATGATGGTGAAAACATCATTTCAGATCAAGAGATCATTAAGGATCACATTGTCAATTTTTATGAGAAGTTGTTCAGCGAAGAATACTCATGGAGACCAAAGCTTGATGGACTGTTTTTTGACGTCAATGATCCGGCAAGTGCAGAATGGTTGGGGAGAGCTTTGAAGAGGTTGAAGTTCTCGATGTGGTTAGAGGAATGGCAAGGGACAAGGCTCCGGGTCCGGATGGTTTTTCAATCTTGTTGGGATATAGTGCGGGAGGACATTATGAAGGTTTTTGCGAATTTTATCCATTTATGAAATTTGAGAAAAGTTTCAATGCTACATTTATAGCACTTATTCCCAAAAAGGTAGGGGTTGTAGAGATGCGTGATTTTCGGCCTATTAGTTTGGTGATGGGGTTTACAAGATAATCTCTAAGGTGTTAGCTAATCGAATGAGTGGGGTGTTGGGAAATATTATATCGAAATCTCAAACAAAATGCCTTTGTAAGAGGGAGACAAATCCTTGACTTGGTATTAATTGCTAATGAGTTTGTGGACAGCAGAATTAAGTCAAATGAATCTGGAATTTTGATTAAATTGGACATGGAAAAAGCGTATGACCATGTTAGTTGGGATTTTCTCTTGTATTTGCTTGGGAGATATGGTTTTGGAGAGAAATGGTTTATGTGGATCAAGCATTACATTTTGACGTCGAGATTTTCCATTTTGGTGTTCTAATGAAGTTAGAGAAGCATATGGGGTGAGTTTATGGAAGGGCATTAGGAAAGGTTGGGGGCAGTTTTCTAAACATATTAAATTTAAGG